>OZ022257.1:27065928-27318536 GCA_963978905.1 Trichostrongylus colubriformis | reverse complement strand
TTCAGTTACTTTGTGGATGTACTCTCACGATAAGAAGCTAATACTGAGACGGAGCGAAGGCATCTTAAAAACCTGTATCTTTTGACAATTTGGACTTCTGAGTTTGAGTGCACTTGCTTTCGAAGTAATTAGGTTTAACAGAAAATGACTCACTCAAATGAAATTGGAAAATTTTGACCATTTTCACTTGCTTCGCTGCACATACAATGTTGAAGATCAGATACAACAAGGAAAACACTTCCTTTCTTCTATTACTAACACATATCTGAAAACAGTACTTTGTTCTCACCTTGTCTAAAAACCTTTAACATTCCTCTCGTGTGATGGGTTGACTATTATTCCCACATGGAATTTCGATTGTTTTCTGAACCTTGGAGATGCATTCGGCTATGTATAGGACAACTCTCGGAACATGAGTCAGGTTTAGCTTTCGACATTGGAAACCTGAGCTAACATACTCCACGCAACAACCTTGTCGGCATAATGCATTCATATATGTGATGATTTTGTTAAATACGTTCTGCCAGAATGTGTGCTCACAGATCTTTTTGATGGGTATGCTCACTCAGCTTTTAGGAAGGAGATGAAGGCGTGAGTCGTACATACACGACGTTTCACATTAGGGTTGATGCGTGTAGAGCTGCAACCATACTCTGCAACCGTTCACGCAGTGTAGGGCACTGCAGCCAGCGCACTCATATTGGCCGTGAATCGGCTGGACAGCATTGAGTGCATTAGAAGTCACGATCCTCCACGGCCTTATAAGCAAGAATTACTCAAGCTGCAATTCGATTCGACGCCCCTTGCCTCCCATCGGTCGTCAAATATAAACCCTGCGTGAACGTCGATCACGAAGACAACAAGCAGAATAGTCTCTGCTGCCTCCACAGTTATTTGACATCTTGAAGAGAATATCTCTCAGTCTGTTCTTCTGGCACCCATATTGTGGCCATTTTCGAAGATAATGCAAGTCCTTCTGGAAGCCATTGCGCTTTTCTTCTCCCTACCGTCATCTCCCTCACAGTAAGGTGAACTCACCAAAACCTGGATTTAATTCGCTCCAAAAAACTACGTTTAATGGGGAATGGACACTCCGCAACCTCGAATAATATTTGAGCTTTCCGCAGCGATGGAAAGATTGGGTAGCCTTAACGAAGGTTTTACCTATCGAAGGTTTCGAGAGGATTATTCAAAAAGCAACCAACAAATCGGAAGCGGAGAGATAAGCCTCGGATTTGTTGGTTGTTCTTTTTCAAAATTATCTTTTCATTCCCAGCACTTAACTTGAGCCCTACACTGATATGGTTAAATGAGAAAACGTGAGCTCTGCATCGATATCGGTTAGATAGACGATGCTCCACCAAAAAAGAGGAAGTTGAAAAACGAATACAGAATTATCAAAAATCAAAAATATGGAAATAAACACCAAATCTTTCAGCTTCACCGTTCGATGCCGATATTGGCCAACCGGCTCAACACATACGTGTGAGTGCTGATAAGCTATGGTAAATTATATAAACCAGTAACTTTGTGCGTCTGTTTGTCGGTATGTCGGTATGTTGTATGTGGGCATGTAACTATGTAAGTATGTAAGTATGTCTGTCCATCCGCAAATGAATGATTGTGATAAGGGAATGATAGAGCAAAGCAACCGCTTCGGGTAGGGAGAAGCCAATAGGTGTTGGAGTATTATTGTAAGGCTATGTTATCATTGTGATATCACCTCCTACTTATATAAACACCTATTTCGTACCCTCGCCGTCATTCTGCGATGCGCTGACGTCGCAGTAGGTGTCAGCACACTGGAATGGCAATGGCAGGTATGTTTAGTTGTAGGAGGAGAAGTACCACTCGGACTAGACCAACCAGAGTATGGGTAATTGAGTAAATGAGAGCTCTTTCAAGTTTTAGGACGTCAATGCTGGTGAATGAGTAAAAGGCCGGAAGCGGATGGTGGACCTCACAAAGGGGTATTTTCTATAATTTCTGTGACTAATGGGTGGCACCAATGGATGTGGGGATAAGTGTGAATTCAACAATGTTATACGGTGCTATCGCAATGAGGGGGGGGGGGGGGCATCTTATAAAAATTTGCTTATCTAAGCATCCTAGAGAGATCCTTGAGGGGTCAATCTGCACATTCAGGCGTATACTTTTGTCTAAGCCTTAAAGGAGGAAGGGAAGAACTCCTTTTCCCTCCTCGGCTCAGGTAAAAATAGGGTCCAGTAGTGGGATGCGCCGCCTCATCGCGATAGTACATGTTATACTGTAATCCTGCCAAATCACATCGCTGAGCAGCTCCTGTTAACATTATCGTAAGGATACCAGTCGGATCGCCAAGCTGCCGTTCGGCGCTTCTCCTTCTTAGGGGAGAGGGAGGTTTTAGTCAGCTCTTTCATGTTTCATTTTCTATGAATGTTACTCACTCTCTACATACAGGCGTCAGAGTTATCACTCTACTGCAGTGCTCCACTCCTTGAGTTTGCAGTACTGGCTCTGCCTAAACCACATGGGTTTGCTTTCGTGTCGAACGACACATGAGGCTTGACGATCAGATCGGATCAGATTGGCGCTTCTCCAGAGGTCAGTCGAAAATTGCTATCGATCATTTTCATCTCACACCCTATAATATTCCCAGGAGTACAAAAAGAATCAATTTTTCGTGGGGCTGTGCAGAATGGCGGAGCTGCGGCTATGACGTCTAGGGTCGGCTTTTCCGAGTGAAGAAAAGGCACGGAATGATATTAAGAGCGGAAGACACGGGATAAGATCCTCATGCTCTCTTTCTGAAGTTGGGCCATTTCTTATGTGATAGGCGCTTCTTCAGAGGTCAGTCAGACGCATCCGTTGATGCATTTCGTCTATACACACTGTATTATTGCCAGGTGGTACCAAATGAGCCTATGTTGCTAAGGAATCAATTCTTTGTGGGGCTGTGCAAAATGACGAAGCTGCGGCTATGGCGTCTAGGGTCGGCTTTTCCGAGAGAAGAGAAGGCACGGAATGATATTAAGAGCGGAAGACACGGAGTTGGGTGCACACTACTGCTCGCTAATGGTATCTATGACGTGCAAATCAGGTTCGATGAAAAGCGACGGATTTCCAATGAAAGCTCAGCTGAGAGCATGGGAAGGAAAATTTTAACTTGATTCGATAAACAACGATGATCCTGTTGATCAAACCCATTTCATATAACAGCGATATTTGCATCAAAATATTCGGTAATGATCAATATGAAGGCATATCACTGAATATATGTTCGATCAAATATTTGGCCGAAATGTGCTCTCTTTGGCTATCAAATTGAGGACCAAGCAATCGTTACAAAAGGTACGTGCAGTTCCCATGCTGCTCAAACGGGGTGTTATAACAGTCACCGTATGGTTATCTCAAATTCTTTGTCAAGGAGCGTTAAACGTCACTACCCATATCAGTAATAACGAGTGTCACAGTATATAAGACACGATAAGAGAATATGTACAGGGGGGGGCCAAAAAAAGTAATTTTGCCCACGGCCCATATCTCCCAATTATACAAAACATAGGGGAACGAAAGAAATGGAAGTGTTGGGGCAAAATATTCCCGAAATGTTCCTCTAAAAGCAGGAACAAGCTGAGACTCACTACTTATCGGCGCACCCCAAAGCAGTTAAAAGGGCAGTGTTACGCAATATGTACAGAACTGCTGTGGAAGTATGCACCGGTAATGGGGAGCGAGAGGAGTCCAGAAGATTAGCAAATCAAATAGCTAATCTCAACGGCTATTCGGCATGGCAGAGTAACAGAAGAAGCAGACCAAGGCCTTTTCCATACAGGGATGAAGATAAATTACATCTCCAGCTTCCTTTCATCTCAGATCACTTCAGTACAGCCATACAACAATGCCTTAGAAGAGCAGATCTGACCAATGATGTCGTATTGATAAACACACCAAAAAGTAACATCAAGCATCAACTGGTCAGAAACCGCCTCTATGACCGAACTTGCGTCATGGAAAACTGTGTGATCTGCCCGTATGGAAAAGTAGGAGACTGTGCACAAAGGGGAGTAATTTACCAGCTCCAATGTTTAACGTGTGAGGCCTTGTATATTGGAGAAACTGGGAGGCTGCTGAGCGTGCGCGTAAAGGAACATCTGGCCAGCAAAAGAAGGGAAAGTTTAGTCGCACCGCTTGGAAAGCACCGAAAAGAAGATCACGCTGGTTGCGATTTCGACATCAAATGTACCATACTGGCCTATAAAAATGATATCGGCGCTAGGAAAACCCTTGAGGCTTATAAGGCACCGGGGTCCACGCATGAACAATAGGAACGAGTGCATCTCAGTAACTGACGAATTTCTACCCTACATTCCACTATGCGAGCTCTGATAGTGAGTATGCAACGCATTGCACGTACACATCCTATCCAAACATAGCAATGCGCGACCGGGTAGTCTCACTTGCTCCGTTGTGTTCTTGAAGTCAGGCAAGCTCGGTGCTGGTGGAACCAAGGTGAGCAGTTTAGTATCGGAATTTCGACCTCGTTGGTTTCTCTTATAAGTTGTATCGGATCGAAATGTGGGCAGGATAAGCAGAAGCGATAAGTTGTGAAATGCTTTCAGGCCTTTAATAACGACGAGATTGTCGAAACGTCAGGCATAATAAACGTTCCACCTTAACAAACCTGTACGGCAGAAAATAAACACCAACACATTTGAAGAAAGGCCCAGGTTTCAAGAAAGACGGACATGGAGATCACTACTTTCACTTCCATAAAAATATGGAGCTTTCATTCGGCGCAGTCGGGCTTCGGAATACCTACAGTATCAAGGTCCGCTTGAAACAGTGGAGCGGGTTCCGTGGTAGGTCTTTTGTGGGAAGCTTCCTAAGGATCGGCCCTTTGGTTCATGGAAGTCACAGAGCCCTGCCGCTTGGACAACGCTGCCATGATCCATCGTATCATTTTTCATGCCTCAAACCTGCCCCGGGAGGGGGTTCAGTGGTAATGGCACGTTCTGGCTCTTGGAAACGAAGGGCCTTGGGAACCCGGAAAAAACGGAATGTTGAAGAACACCGCCCAATATGCCCCTTAGGTACCCATAGTGAACGGACCTCAGCAAGATTGTGAACGAGGGCGACGAAATTTCGGATTTTGCCCAGTTGAGGTGACACATCTTGTTCACTCTTTCCTCGCTCCCGCTCCTGCTCGTGTAGAAGGCTGCTACGGAGTATATTGATAGAGTGAGGCCTGCTCTTGAATCTGGGCATGTAATACCTCAACAGAATTTGCTGTAGTTCGACAGTGGGGTGAAAGTGGAAGAGACAAAATTACTTTTTTTGGCACCTCCTGTTGTCTCGAAGGAGCCCCCGGCGGCAGCTGGGCGATCCGACTGGTGGTAAATATACCATTCAAAAGCTGAGTTAAGGTGAAAGGGGTGTCGGTAATGTAATAGATTAGCACATCTCCCCGGAAAGGATGAAGTGCGGGTTCGAGTCCCATCCGACACCGAAGCTTTTGCCCATAACTCAGCATACTTGAAGTCACAGAATTAGCGATTTTAGCAAAGAGATCCAGGTGTAGGACTCGAAGCTGACACTGAGTAAATTCCAAAATCCTACTTCAGATATTCTTCTAAGACAAACGCACCGCCTTTTTCTTGCTGCAAAAATGAAGGACTCGCAAAATTTCATTGAATTCTGTAGGGAACCTCTCTTCCAGCCTGCAACTATGTTAACTTTACATCTGATCTAATTTTTCCCTACCAACATATTTAGTACTATGAAATTTTCGAAGTATCGAGTGGTACGCCATTGTGCGTGAACAGTAAATGAGTGTGAAACCTACCCACTGCATTGTGTGCTACAGCTGAGATATGTACATAGGCAATGCGGCATTAGTTGAATGGACATGCACAAAGAACCATATCGTCTGCGGACCTCATTAGAGGTACTAGTAGTACTAGTACTACGAAAAGCTTGTTAAGAGCATAGAGGTCACAAAAGGGGAGTCGCACTCCGAGAGTGATAAAGCCATGGGAAAAGCTAACGAATGCCAGACATTTTCCGTGGTGTTCCGGTGAATCGGGCCGTTCAGTGCAGATCCTTATTGAAGCCCTGGCAAAGGAGGAGCTCAAAGGTACCTTTCCTTTGCAGTAACAAGAACGTCGCTGATACGTGGCTTACCAGTGAAGGAAAGTGCAACTAACAAGGTCAAAAACAGTGAACCAGATCGATTCATTTGCAGTGAGTGGCTTCAACGGACAGATTTTTCTCCAGTGTTTATCTTAAAACTGGGCCCAGGGTTATGGGCGCTTGGAGAGCTTGCGCCGCTAACGTAGGAAGTTACTCTGCTAGAGCTGCAGTGAGACAATGTTTTAATGCAGAAGACGATCAGTCTTCAAATTGCAATTTTCAATTGTTCCGGCTAGCATCTTGTTTACCAGTTATATCAAAAAAAGTATCAGTATCAAAATACAGACAACATTGCTCGGGAGACTAGACATTTCAGCTGTCACTAAATCGCCACAACTGATGTCATAACACAAATTAATTATGCTATCCCAGTTATGACACTGATCATCATACACTTTAACTGCAGTGGTCGCTTTGTATAGGGTGCGCCAATAAGGGCGCTCGATCTTCAAAGACAATGTTAGGGATAATGTGGGTGATAAGAAATCTCAAAAGGAGTCATTTAGTGAAAATCTACGGGTCAGAGAGGCCTATGCATGGCGAAATCCCCCGCGGAAGACGCCCCTTGAGCTGTGGCGAAAGTGGCCTCGTCAAAGCCCCCTTGGTTTAGGGCAGCCCGCCAGGCAACGTGATTAGTGGTTGATCACGGTGAGGCTGGTCAAGGAAATCGGCAGCATTGAAAGTATCGCAGCGCGCTTTCTCACTTTTAGCTTGAAGCTCACCACATGAAAATAGATGCTGTCGCACTTCCAACATCCCTTCATGTTTCCGTCTTGGTAATGCCAATGGAAAACATGTGCGGACTAGCCGCCTCTTGACGGAAAGGTCGACCGCGCCTAGAACCAACGGTGGGAAGGGGTCCTATTTCTCGGGTATTTGACCGTTTCCATCCGTTTTTTCTCCACTGTCCTGTTACTAAGCATCTCAGCTTTCATATTCACTACTTCTCTTACTTTGCGTTCGAATTTTCCCTGAAGCTGCCTTTAAAATGATATAAAGCAAGTTGTATGAGGGGTATAAATAAAATTTATTTTTTGTTTGAAAGAATATTCGAAGGCATCATGTATGGAAAATAACATCGTTCAAATGGCCACCTCGGCTTCGCTTGATGGAGCGCATACGAGAAGACCAATTTTCAATGACTCTGGCGCACAAACCGGGCCGTATTTCGTCGATGGCGTGGCGTATGCTGATTTTGAGGTCATCAGTGTTTTGTGGTTGGTTTGCGTAGACCTGCGATCTAAGAAAACCCCACAAGAAGTAGTCTAGTGGGATTAAATCGCACGATCTCGGTGTCCAGCTGATGTCGTATCCGCGCGAGATAACCCTTCCTCCAAAGCGCTCGTGCAAAAGATCCATTGTGGCGCGCGCTGTGTGGCTCGTAGGGCCGTCCTGGTGAAACCACATATCCTCGACATCCATAATGGCGATTTCTGTGCAACGTTCCGCGGAGCGCGTGCAACGTTGTTCAAGCCGTTGAATGAGTTTTGTAATAATTTTTAATGGCATGCACACGTTGCTCGCGGCTGAATCGGTTCATGGTGATTTGTGAAGTTACATTGAATAATAGCAACTAGGTTTGACAACTCTTCCACAAACAACGTGGGCGCCATGAGCTGTCAAAGACGGAGCGCGCTTATTGGCGCGCCCTATAGTAGTTGGCGGTGTACAGGAGTTCCCATTCAGTTGCTAGTAAATCTTATCGGCCCTCGTCAGGCATTATCAAATTCGATCCGTCACCATTGAAGACACCGAAAGGAGGGCAATTTGGCTCACGCTATGAGAGGACGGTGGCCGTAATGCGCACACGGCACCTTACCGAGACGTTGAAAGTGAAACAACTATGTTTTAGTAGTAATCACACTTTTTTTCACGCTTTCTCTTATTCTTCTCTTGATTGTTCTACTTGCTTAACGCTGCGTGTTGTTTCACTTATTTCACATCATCACCAGTATGGAATACCCTCTACAAGACAACAAAGAACATCTCTACAGCGGGTAACTCGGAAAGTCATCATGTTGGTGCGAATGTGACGCGAATACAAACCACAGCGCCGCGCTTTTGATCCGAGTTTTTCCACTGATTATCGCTTCACAAGACAACAAAGAACTTATCGCTTCTAAGTTTGAATGTTCGTTGCAAAATGATCATCCTTGCCTTTTCCTCTTTCTTCGGATCCCTTTTGGTTCCTTTAAAATCGCCCTACCACTCCCTATGACAACTATAAGCATGAAGACTCCACTGTAAGCTGGGAAAGCCAAACGGATTCGGTGGCATTTGCCTGTTGACGCTCCTTATCGAAATGACCCTTCTTATCGAATCTCATCATTATCCTACTATGTGTATAAAGTGATAGGAGTTGATAAGAGCTAAAAAGGAGATTAGGAAGGCAAATGCCACCAAAGTCGTTTCGCCTTTTGCGTTGATCCCGGAGCATTGACCCTCACAGGTGTCGTGCGGGGTGGGACGGGGACATTATTGGTGGATGACCCGCATTGATAACGGTTGATACGATTCGATAAGGAATGTGAAAAGGCTAGAGTCGAAGATTCCGTTTCGCTTTTTGCGTCGATCCTAGAGCATTCATATTTACAGCTGATGTTGTCTCACAGGTGTCGTGCGGAGTGGGACGGGGCATTAATGGTGGGTGATCCAGATTGATAACGGTTGATAGGATTGGATAAGACGCGTCCAAATGCAAGTGTCGCGGAATCCGTTTTCTCTGTCAACAGGTAATGAACGGAGTGTCCAAACTTATAGCTGTTGTAGAAGGTGGCACGGAGACCTTAATGGTGGTGACGGATCGAATCTGATAACGACCGCTTAGCTGCGATCAGTTAGGAAAACCGGGTTAAATTGGGGGGAGGGGGGTAAAATCCAGTACACCGCTGACTACTGCTACACGGCCGCTACAATAAAAGCGTCTGACGAACAGTGCCATTGTGTGGACATATTTTGTTTATGTTCTATATCAGTTACCGATGCATCGACCGCTGAATTGCCAAGCGTCCAGATACTGATGCGCGTCTTTTGATACTGGTTCTACATTTCATGTGTAAGATACGATCTGCAAGGTGATAGTGAAGCAAGTGAATCATTTCCTAATGCGGTACCAGCAACGAAACTGGGTATCGTCCACTAAGCCATGCGAAATTCGAAATAGTGGTGCATGTTCACAAGACCATAAGCATCGATAACTGGCATATTGATCTACCACCAACACGAAAGAATTCAATGCTTACTGAATGAAAAATTTGCTTCAAATTGAAGTAATCAAACGCAAAGCCATCTCTGAACTATCTCAATTCTCCATAATGACCACTTTTACCAAAGTGTCAAAAGATTAGTGGATAAAACATTTCATTCTTGATCCTTTTACGGTGACAGTCAATATCATTGTAAAAAAAGGTATCGACCGCTAAATTAACTGGACCTCCGAAAATTCGCGGCCATCTTTGGGGACGCGATATTTACTGATAAATGAATAGATTATCGGTAAACTTTAGGGCTTCGCACTAAGTGTTCGGCGACTGAACATTCTTAGTTGTCCAATTGAAATAAACGGAAACCCCACGACGGTTGAACTACGTGCAATTGTCAATAGTGACAGACCTTTGTAGGGAGATGAGCAAGCGCTCAGTACTGCCCTTATCACAATGTGAAGTCATGCGATATGGTCTTCTTCGATATTGGTTGATCATTATCATCATGTTATTCGCGCAGTACGGTGCGAATCTACACTTCATTCCAAAAGAGGTCAGGCGTAGGAATAAGGTGGGCCAAAATGACTAAAAGGTGTAGCGGTTTAAGGAGATCCAACCTCAGCGGGCAGGCATCATATCTTACGTATAAACTGAGAGTTCCGTGTCCGTTATTTTATTTGTCTGTCTGTCCACTCGCACTCGGCAAATAATAAGAAGTTAGCGGGAAATGTTGGCTCTGGGGTGGTTGGGTGGGGCCCGGACTCCATCCCGGACTGTGTACGGAGCCTTTAAAAATGTTCGGTGATCAGATGCAAAATGCTATAATTTGAAATAACCTAGTGGTCTATGTAACAGATGAAGAATAACCGCCTTCAGTAGGTGGGGGGAGGGGGCGTTCCACGTAGGTGGTGCTTACTACAAGCGTTTATAAGTTGCCTCATGAGCAGCCTAGAGACTACGAAAAAATCGATTGAGATTAGCAATGTTAGCGATGTCCAGGCGGTGTTGCAAAGTAAGTGGGGGCCCGCCTACAATGAACGGAACGTGCAATCAACAATATCGCTCACGCTCATAAAAATAAAGTACCGCTCCAGAGCGTTCTAGGGTGTTGGAGAAAGCTGAAGTAAATCGAACCTGCTAGAGTGGCAAAGATAATGTCAACTGATAACGGTGGGCGGAACGTAATTAGGTTATTAGATGAAAGTATGGGTTCAAGCGCGAAAGACCGGAAACGGCTTATGGACCATACCACTGAGTGAGTTCCTTCATAGAAGTTGAAATCCTACAGCATCATGCACCATTGGTCGATATTGATTGAAAATATCGGTTTCTGCGGAGAAAACCGGAAAGGGCCCATGGATCATACCACTGTGTGAGTACCCCCATAAAAGATTAGGGTCCGGATAATGATCAGCGAACCACCCAATTGACGCTGTCGCATAACTTCAATAAAGTCCTATTGCACGACATCGGTCGAAATCATTGATCTCTGTGCAATGAGCTGAAAACAAGTCATAGGATCCCATTGAATGATAACAGTCGCAGAAATTGAAAAACTGTGGCATCATGTGCCAACTGTCGGTATCCGTACGAAGCCTCGGGCAATGTGATAGACCTCACCGGTGGATGGATACAATCAGAAGCTTACAATCTACAGAGTCCATTACATGCAAATCGATGCCTATTGCTATGATGAGCTTTTATAGTGAAGGCTGCAAATACCTACCCTGCAGCATGAATGTAAAATCTATAATTTTCGCCAGATCACCCTGCTGTGCAATTTCTGTTTAAATCATTTTGCCCACAGCCCGCTTTGCACCGGTACCCCTTAATGCGATGTAAATCGCAAAGATCACCCGGTAACAGCAAAATTCTATACCATATATAGAACGCTCCGTCTCTCTATACGTCCCTCTTTCCGTCCGCCCGCCCGTCCCTTTGTCCCTCTGTCCGTCTCTCACGAAATTAGGTAGTACATGAAAAACAACCTGTGGAGATGGGGACAAATGAGGTAGGGAACAAGAAGTAAAGATTACATATGGACCAAGATATGCTCCCGCACGGTGGGCGGGGTGTACACTGAAATGTTCCCTTTTCAGCAAGAAAATTGTAGATTGGGTTCGACTGTATTCTAAAGTAGAGAGAACTAGGTTCAGGTCAGCGATGAGTTTCTGAAGGTTAAGAAAGCATTCTGTGCACAGTGGGCGGAGCATTTGTGGTGCTGGGCGGAGCTCGCACGTTACATGAATAACGATCCGTGAAAATAGGGTCAAGTTCGGGATGGGTAAGGCATGGGAAAAGAATCAAAGGCCACACGTGGATCACGTTAAGCTCCGCCAACAATGGGTGGAGCGTACGCTGAAATGTTCCGTTTTCAGCCAGAAATTTGTAAATTGAGTTCGAATTCATCCCAAACGTAGAGAGAAGTTGAATTTAGGCTGCGCTTGCCACCGCGGTGCGAAATCGTGACACAAAGGTACACACATGACGTGCCGACTTGATTGCCGCCTTCGACGGAATGCCGGTGCGGCATCGCAAAAAATGGAAGCGGCTCAACGAATATGATACGCAGTACCAATATGATACTCAGTATCTCCGACGTATTTGCATTATCATGGGGTGGTTGAGGTGTAGGAAGATTTTAGTCCTAACTCAGAATATCAATTTAGGTTTGACGGCCCAGACCAGGAGTTTGCCACTGCGTTTATGTTCCATCACATCTTATTGATTCCGTTGGAAATTCATCTCAAGGGATACCCAAAATTTTCATCAGGACCTTCAGAAATCTTACCATTCGTAGTATAGCAAGTGAATGTGCTTCTTGCGACGCTTCTTCACATTCCTCACCTCGTACTTGTGGTAAATTGTGCGAGATGACATGTGATAGACTTCCACAAGTTTATAAGAATACGTTGCGCCTTCCTTGCTATCTGCAGCGAAAAAAGTCATATGTGAAAAAATTTTGTAAGAGGAAAGGAATTGTCAAGCAGCCTAATGCTCTTCGTGAAGATAGTGGAACTCGCCGATATACAACGATAGTCCTCCGACACAGTTCGGGAGGCGCGGAACGATCTTAGATACGTCAGTTCCATTTCCTACCATTATTACGTACTGATATTTTGAGATTTCTTGCACTCGACGAAGGAGCAGTTTGTCACAGTCCAATTTCTTCTTAGCAGGAAGTGTACCATTCTGAAAGCTTCGCAAAGAATCAGCGATCTTTTTCACACGGAAGCTCTATGTACTTGAATTCAATATCTTGAATTTCAATACAATATCTGATTCCGAACAGGATTTTGAAATACATCTTAGCGTATATATATGCATGTATGTGTATATGTGTATACTGGAACATGAGCATATGTGTATCCTACTCTATATATTTCGCTTAGTATGTCTGTGTGTGTCCGTCTGTTCGTCACGAAATGCATATCTCGCGTCGCAGTAAAGCTGGGATCATGAATTTTACAGGTGATGTAGGGGTGGTAAGGGGACCTAGGCGGTGGTGGACCGAAAGTGATAGCAGCTGATACGCGCTTATAAGGAGCCTCAAAAAGAGAATGTCACCAAAGTCGTTTCGCCTGTCGGGTTGATTCTAGAGCGCTGACACTTATAGGTGTTTAGCAAGGTGGGCCAGAGACATCAATGGTGGGTGACCCAAATTGATAATGGTTGATAAGACTCTATAGGAGGCATGGGAAGGCAAATGCCATCATATTCATTTCTTCTTTCGGGTTGATCCCATAGCGCTGACACTCATAGCTGTTTAGCAGGGTGGGCCACGGACAATTATGGTGGGTGATCCAAGCTGATAGTGGTTGATAAAATTTGATAATGGGCACGAGAAGGCAAATTTCACCAAGGCCGATTCGCTTTTACGGCTAACAGTGGAATGTTGACATTCGCAGGTATTGTAGAGTACGGGAACCTCAATGGCATTATTGGGTACAGGGGCCTCAGTGAGACTGATAACGGCTAATAGTGGCTGATAGAAACCGTTGGAATTGGATAGGATAAAACCCTCTTCATCGCTTGCTACTACTGTACGACTGTTTTAGAAAAAGCGTCTGATGCTCAGTGCCATTGGGTGAACACATTTTGTTTATGTTCCAAAAAATGGTGCATTTCCCTTGATGCTGCGATCTACATTGATAATCATAATACAACATATATTTGTGATAGCAAAGCAATCAACTGATTTGGAATCATTTTCTAATGCGGTATTGGCAGCAACACTGGGTGTCGACCACTACATCATGAAAAATGACAAATAGTGAAGCTTGTTCACGAAAACGATAAACATCGATAAGCGGGATATGGATCTACTATCAATGTGTTGAAATTGGATGCTCAGCACGTGGACAAATTGTGACCAGTCAATGCAATCAAATACAAATCTATCAATCTCTAAACTACCCAAACTCTCAGTTATCACCTAACCCAGTTGGCTGGTGCACACTACTGCGCGCCATTCATTCGTTGACGTGCAAAATGAGCTCGACGCAAAGCGACTGAAGTATTGGGTTGAGGAATAAGTCCCCGCGGTTTTTTTCAACCCCGTTTTTTTACAATGTTTCCTTCATCTTTTGACAAAGTTTATACATGTTTTCGATAGAGCTTTTTTTGCTCTACAAAATACTGCTATCTGTTTTTCGATTCCTTCGAATACCCAATATTTATGAGGTTTGGAAATGAAGTGAGCTGAAGGCAAAAAGTTGGCACTTGCGCACCTCATTTTCCTCGCCTATCATCAAGATCAAAAAATGTTTGTGTATACTTTTTGATAGAGCTTTTCCAGCTCTACAGAATGACACTACCTTTTATTTAAATCGCTCAACTTTTTGCTATTTTTAAGACTCACAAATGCAGTACTCGCAAAAGTGTGCACTTTCGTTATCTTCTCTTCCTCGCCTACAATCGAAGTAAGAGAGGACGTGCATATACGCATTCGATAAAGCTTTCTTTGCTCTACGAGATAATACCATTCTTTTTTTTGTATCCTCTAATATTATACCATATAGGAACAAGCCTCCACCTGTTCTTCAATTCAAAATCGCATAAAGAAAATGAATTTTTTGCCAAAGTGTTTTACACCATGCGATAGAGCTCTTTTCGCTCTACAAGATAGTGTTTTCAGTTTTTGTTTGAATTAATTTTTGTCATTTTTTAGACCATTTAAAAGTCGACGAAATCGAGCATTTTCGGCACCATGTGATGAAAATGCTCGATTTAAGTCGACTTTTAAATGGTCTAAAAAATGAGAAAAATTAATTCTGACAAAAACCGTAAATACTATCCTGTAGAGCGGAAGAGCTCTATCGCATGGTGTAAAACACTTTGCCAAAAAAATTCATTTTCTTTATGCGATTTTGAATTGAAGAACAGGTGGAGGCTTGTTCCTATATGCTAAAATATGAGAGGATACAAAAGAAGAATGGTACTATTTTGTAGAGCAAAGAAAGCTCTATCGAATGCGTATATGTACGTTAACGAAAGTGCACACTTTTGCGAGTACTGCATTTGTGAGTCTTGAAAATAGCAAAAAGTTGAGCGATTTCAATAAAAGGTAGTGTCATTCTGTAGAGCTGGAAAAGCTCTATCAAAACGTATACACAAACATTTTTTGATCTTGATGATAGGCGAGAAAAATGAGGTGCGCAAGTGCCAACTTTTTGCCTTCAACTCACTTCATTTCCAAATCTCATAAATATTGGGTATTCGAAGGAATCGAAAAACAGATAGCAGTATTTCGTAGAGCAAAAAAAGCTCTATCGAAAACATCTATAAACCTTGTCAAAAGATGAAGGAAACATTGTAAAAACCGGTGTTGAAAAAACCGCGGGGACTTATTCCTCAACCCAATATATTAACACCGAAATGCTTCTCTATCACGCCATCTTCTCTGCTTCTTTCCAATTGTATAGCTCAGCTGAAAGCAGAGGAGAGGAAATTTTCACCCAATTCCATACACAACTGTGGTCGTGCCGATCAAACCCATTTTGCACAATATCGCCATGAATCGCGCGCAGTAGTGTGCACCCGCCAACTGGTATGTGTATATGTGCCTATGTGTATATGTGTAGTGTACGTGGATGTAAATGGTGGGCGACTCACATTCATAACAAGTGATAAGATTTGATTCTGAGCGTCAGAAGTCAGATGTCGTGAAATCCGCTCAGCGTCGATACCAGAGTGCTGATACTCATCGGTGTTTACAGGATGCGATGTGGACATTTATGGTGGGTGATTCAAATTGATAGCGTTTACTACGATTCGATAAGGAGCGTAAGAAGGCAAGTGTCGCCTAAATCGTACCGCTTCTCCCCGTGACATTTATGACCGTTTTGAGGGGTGGAACGGCGTGATTTAAATAAAATCTATATTAGCAATGTTCAGCGAACATTTCCGATAAGTGTTTGTAGAGATACCAGTTGACCTAGCGCGTATTATCTTATCACTGTGTTGGATCTTACGATATGAATCTCTTCGAAATCGAATAACCAGTATGTTCCGATTCCACATAACATCGTCATCATATGACCGCTGGCAATCAACTCTTTACCACGGCCTTCATTACCTATGTATACCATTTCCACTTTTACTGGACACTTCAGAACACCTAGGACATTTTTCAAATCAAAGCAGACGTTTTTCAAATCACCCTGGACATTGCGATTTTCTAATCAAATGGGACGTTTTTCAAATTAAAAAAGACGTCTTTCACATCAGCATGGACGTTTTTTCATTTGCTGCTTTTTGATTTTCTTTTTGTTTTTTTTTTGTGTTTATTTGGTTTCCTCTTGAACTTCATAGTGTTTCTTGACAATATGACGAAAACAAATACAACTTTTTCCACAAAAAAAGTAAACAGATTATCAAAACGCGTTCACTTACTAAGCTGGTACGATGTACCGTCCAAGATGTCACGCAGCTTGGTCTTTTTATGAAACCTGGCGTTATCCACGATTAGCCATGCACCATCCATGTCGTCCCTCCCATTCATCTGTGCCACAAGTTCCTTAACGAATGTGCAGAACTTCTGAGCATTGCAGGTTCCATCAGTGATGATCTTCCTATGTACGACACCTTGATTGTTCATAGCTAGAATCAGCGTCACCTTCAGCAAGGTATTTTCTAGACTCCACGATCTCTTCAATGCGTTGCAGCAAGTCCGCGGTCAGCTTTGATCTGTTGTTTCTTCCACAGCCACGCTGGACAATGGCACCTTCTTTTCTGTACGCACTGATGATATTCCTTGCCGTACTCTCGTTAGCAACAACGACATGAGCGGCTCCATTGCTTGATTTTCCGTCCGCTTGCACAAACTTGACGAGGATTTCCTTTTGCGCCACGGTCATCCGCCCGTGACGTCGCCGCTTACCAGAAATTGAGCTCTCCTCGCTGCTCATGGATGACTCGTGAAGTAGACTGGACAGTACACAGTTTCATCACAGCTGAGGGGATTACGAAAGTAAAGCTACACTGCGTTTTGACGCATTTGTTTTGTATTATACGCTTCTCATCAGACCTTTCAGAAATGCTCATGGGAAATTTAGCGACTTGAATTGAAAAACCCATTTTGATTCGAAAAATGTTCTGGATGGTTCGAAAACAGTCTAATGTGGTTTAAATATCGTTCCTGGTGATATGCAAAACGTCCGAGGTGATATTAAAAATGAGTTAGGTGGTTTGAAAAATGTCCTACTTGAAGCGGAAATGGTATAAATACTCATCACTCTTCGGTAGATTGCTTCTATAGATACCCATCACTCTGCGGTATTTTTAATTTCGCCGTGAACACATTTGTTGCCACCGCAATCTCAGCACAAAATGTATACGTATTTGTTAAGGGTGTGGGCCGATTCTATCGTGACCCGGACCGCCATTTCTGCCATTTCAACCGCGAGGAGTGCGACGTCGCATGCCGCGCCAGCGGACGAGGCATGCGGCGTCGCACTCCTCGCGGCGTCGCACAATGGCAGAAAACAGGCTTTGAATCGTAAAGGGGGACAGTGAATACATATTGTTGAATAAGTGATAATGTTTTCCCAAAATATTGTATTCAGTCAGGTATTGTCTTATTATGAAAGCGGGTAGGCTCTTCCATTGGAAGCGTCTGCCTGAATAACTGTTAACAATCTGTTTTCTTTCATAGCTTTTACCCACTTCTGTCCTGTTCATAGTTTCTGTATAGGTTTTGATTGGCGAATGTACTACAATGGATACTGACATCAATTTTCGTGAACTGACTTTCATGAGAACAGCTGCGGGCCACGTATTTGGCTCAGAAAACTGTCTGTTACTCGTTGCGGTTATACTGAGTGGTGTAGAGGAACGCTTTTGTGTTAAAACGACATCAAAAACATTGAAATCTGAATGACTAAGCTCTCCGTCGCCATCTGCAGGGCAAGTGGCCGCGCGCAGTGAGCGACGCGACGCAATGGGCGTGGCGATAAAATCGGCCGTTCCCCATTTGTAAAGCTTTTGAGGCACGGAAATATTTATAGTTCATGATTCACCGGAATGAGTGAAAGTGGATCAGATGAATTGTAGAGTTAGTAGAAATAGCGGAGGTTATTGAATCATTATACAGCCCTGCAGCTGGAACTAACGAGGAAGGTCTTCCAACTCATGACGCGCTTTTTGAAAGCTGTTTTTTTGCATGTATGGGGGTACGTACGAGAATCATATAACTAATGTCCATTTTTGCTGCGCGGCCCTACAGATGCCAAAAACGGGGTTGATGGTTCGATCCCCACTGAGGACAAATTTTTGCAAAATTTAGATTTTCAGTTTTGAACTCGTGAACATTCGAATATGAAGATTAAGTGCAGTAATCACATTGAGAACTCCGAACTGCCCTCTACTGTCAGTTTTCAGCAAGTTTGACAAATCAATTTTTTAGCCTTTCGGCCCTCATCGCTCACGAACGAGACGTATTTGCGTGAAACGGATTTGATATTCGTGTTAAGAAGGTCGAACTACCCCCAGGGATAAGCCAGTTCAATCGAAGTTTTGACCCAAATTCGAAAATTTAAGCTGGGCATTGGTATATCCTGGACTGCACGTTCAACGAAGGAGACGACGGTATTACTTGTCATGAAATTCTGACTATTCCTCTTGCTGGGTGCTTGATAGCTGAAATTGTAGCGGTATGCATCCATGCTGTGCATATTCCATTGATTGTCATCGACTTTGTGAGCTACTCACTTCTACAAGTAGAAAGCGTATCATGTACCCATGACCACATGGAACATCTTTTTCGAAGTTACGGTCAAAATTTGGAATTAGCTAGAAATGTGTCCCTAAGGGTAGTTTGACCCCCTGCACGAATATGGCACTCATTTTGTGCGAAATCGTGAACTTCGAGCGCTACGGGCCCTTTCGTGTCTACAAAGGTCACATCACCAAATTCATTGACAATTAGTAAATAGATTCATTTTGGCATGCTGTAATTGGAAATTGTAGTCATTTGGCATGAACAGACATATTTGAATACAAAAAGTAAAGGCGAAAAAGAGTGCAAAATTTCGGCAATGCCGGGATTGGAACCATCAACCCAGCACTCCATCCGTTTGAGAGCCCATCGTCGCATCCAGTAGGCCATCCGGTCGCCGCGCAGCCGTACATTGAGGAGCCGTTATGAGACCGCTACGCACTTTTAGTACATGGTGGAGATAAAATAACAACTTTTCCGTATTTCACCTTGTTTTTGATGTGAAGTAGAAGAACACCTCTGGATCTGCACATGATCAACGTTACAAGGAGGATGCGTTACTATAAGTGGGCTAATCGAATTTTTAGAGAAAATTTTCGTTACACCTTTTTTGGCATTTGTAGGGCCGCGCAGCAAAAATGGAAGTTATATGTTTCATGTAGATACCCCCACATAATGGGAAAAACCGTTTTCCGAAGGCGCGTCATGCCCTGAAAGACCTCCCTTGTAAGTAATGTGAACTTGACAATGTTAACTAATCGAAATGGGTGGTGCCCATATCGAACAGTTTCATCGCGCAGAACGCGCACTACTAGCTTAACTGATGTCCGTTTGAGAGTCCACCATTTGCAAGATTGTGCAGATTGTGCTGCACGCGTTTATATTACGTTGTACCAAAAGTCTTGTAGGATTTCTCCAAAAATTCAATAACTCTTCTTTACTTCGAGGCAGGCCTAGGCGGTTTAGGAATATGGTAGAACGTTCCCTAAGCTTCCTGGTGAATATAAATTGACCCACCAGATTTCGTGGAGAGAGCTACAGGGCTCCTAGTCGATACCCACCCAACACGTGGTGTCATCTACTATGAGTGGTCTCGGGGCAGCGAAGGGACTGGCCGCTGGCCCATCAGCTTCAGCAACGGCGAGATCGACATGGAAGACAAGCCACGCACGGGACGGCCACACGCATTCGACGACGAAACGTTGCTCTCCGCCGTTCGCGCCGATTCTGAAACCACCATGCGCGAGCTGGAGAAGAGGAATGGACAAGCTTTTATAATCGTAAATCGTCGCCTCCACGAGCCCGGTTATCAGAAGGTGCTGTCGCGATGGATCTCATACCCTGACGGATGCTCACGAACGTGTCCGTGTGAGCATCTGTCAATCGTTGCTGCTTCGCCCGCATCGCAACGACTTTTACGTTTATCTGGCTACGGGCGATGAAAGCTGGGACATGTACGATATCAACGCACCTCGCGCCTTTTGACTGCAACGTGACGCCAAGCCGCCAACGCAGCCCATGTCCGACCTCCATCCAGAAAGATTCTACTATGCTGCTTCTGGACGCGGAAAGAATGCTTTTCCAAGAGGTGCTGGCACAAGGCGAGACAGTACCCCCTTCCGTATGCACCCACCAGCTCCAGCACATGGCCGTCGCTGTTTGAGAAAAGCGCCGGAAAATGTCCGCGGTCACCTCCCTTGATGACAACGCCCACCCATACGTCACGAAGTGCACCCAGGCCAAGCCACAGGTGCTCGGCTGGGATGTCCAGCCCCACCCGCCATACTCTCCAGACATTGCCCCTTCTGACTATCACCTTACCCATCCACTTGAATCCTTCCCGGCCAAGAGAACATTCGGTGATTAGTTGTCGATAACAATGGTGAATACCTTGTTGCCTGATTGTTGATTGTAAGAAAAAATAATAAAAAGTGGTGATCGAAAAAATCCTACAAGACTTTTGGGACAACCTAATATTGTGCGGTGGTAGAGCTGCTTACTTTAGGGAAAGTCAGGATTTATTATCGGTTGCAAACAAGCAAAGCAAAACAATACAAACCACCCACAAGATGACCGACAACAACTAGAAGGGATGAGTAATGCAACGAAAAAAAAGCGTAAAACGGTTGGCAATGATTGGAAGGGGTGAGGTGAAATGGAAGCGAAAGATGGAGAAGAGCAGTGAGCAGCCAATAATGCAAGTCGTAGGATCTGTGGAGCGCCTCCGGAAACCATCTTAGTAGGTCCGCCAACACCACCAGCGTCCACTTAGATCAAGATAGGACACTTCTGGGAAACACACATTGCTCGAACAATAAGTTATGCATATTAACATCACTGGGCAGAAAAGCAAAATCACAACAAGGATCAGGGGGCGAAACTGTAGGGTATTTTCTTTGTCGAGGATGGATACACCCCCTGAACGGATAACATGATATACATGCACAGTAAAAGCTCAATTTGGTGTACCTTCTTTGAAGGTAAATTTACTAGACCCATCCGGAATCAGTTTTTACTTATTGGAATACCAGTTGGGCTGGCGCACACTACTGCGCGCATCAAACAGGGGAGCACGCAAAATGAGCTTGATCGATATCGATTGTTGTGTATCATCATTCAAACGTCATGCAAACGGTTTGCTAAAAGAGAACCATGCAGAAAACGGAGAAGGGAGACAAAATCCCTTGAGTTCCATCCTACCTCCATATCAATCGATATCGATCAAGCACATTTTGCGTGCTCCCCTGTTTGATGCGCGCAGTAGTGTGCGCCAGCCCAACTGGTTTCCTACATATTGGTGGTAGATCCATATGCAGTTCTGGATGCTTATCGTTTTTGTAAACATGCACCACTTTTTGGAATTTCACATAGTCTAGCGGTCGTTATCCAGTAATGTTGCTGGCCGCATGAGAGAATGAATCGCATGCTTTGCTATCACAAATCTAGTCGTGTCTTCATCATCCACGTAATCGCAGTATCAAAAGGCATGAACTATTATTCGGAAGGCTGGGCAATTTAGCGGTCGCACATCGGCAGTAGATGTCAGAATATAAACAGAATATGTTCACCCGATGGTGCTGAGCATCAGACACATTTACTATAGCAGTCGCATAGTAGTAGTAAGCGGTGTATCGAATTTTATCCCTTTTCCATTTCCTAATGGCTCTTATGAGCCCCAGTAAGCCGTTATCAGTTTTGAAAAGTCACCATTAAGGTCCCCATACCCTGTAACACCTGTGAGTGTGAACATTCCATAGTTAGCCATAAGAGCGGAACGGATTTTACGACATTGGTCTTTTGACGCTCCTTATCGAATCTTATCAAGCGTTATCAGTTTGGATCACCCACCACTAATGTGCCCGTCCCACCCCTCGAAACACCTGTGAGTGTCGGCACTCTAGGATCGACCCGAGAGGCGAAACGGACTCAACAACATTTGCCTTGTGAGGCTCCTTATCGAATCTTATCAACCGCTATCAGTTTGGATCACCCACCACTAATGTGCCCGTCCCACCCCTCGAAACACCTGTGAGTGTCGGCACTCTAGGATCGACCCGAAAGGCGAAACGGACTCAACAACATTTGCCTTGTGAGGCTCCTTATCGAATCTTATCAACCGCTATCAATTCGGATCACCCATCATTGATGTGCCCGTCCCACCCCTCGAAACACCTATGAGTTTCGACAGTCTAGGATCGACCCGGAAGGCTAAATGGATTTGGTGACATTAGCTTTTCGAGGCTCCTTATCGAATCTTATCAACCGCTATCAATTCGGATCACCCATCATTGATGTGCCCGTCCCACCCCTCGAAACACCTATGAGCTTCGACAGTCTAGGATCGACCCGAAAGGTGAGACGGACTCAACGACATTTGCCTTATGAGGCTCCTTATCGAATCTTATCAACCGCTATCAATTCGGATCACCCATCATTGATGTGCCCGTCCCACCTCTCGAAACACCTATGAGTTTCGACAGTCTAGGATCGATCCAAAAGGTGAGACGGACTCAACGACATTTTCCTTGTGAGGCTCCTTATCGAATCTTATCAACCGCTATCAATTCGGATCACCCATCATTGATGTGCCCGTCCCACCCCTCGAAACACCTATGAGTTTCGACAGTCTAGGATCGACCCGGAAGGCTAAATGGATTTGGTGACATTAGCTTTTCGAGGCTCCTTATCGAATCTTATCAACCGCTATCAATTCGTATCACCCATCATTGATGTGCCCGTCCCACCCCTCGAAACACCTATGAGCTTCGACAGTCTAGGATCGACCCGGAAGGCTAAACGGATTTGGTGACATTAGCTTTTCGAGGCTCCTTATCGAATCTTATCATCCGCTATCAATTCGGATCACCCATCATTGATGTGCCCGTCCCACCCCTCGAAACACCTGTGAGTGTCGGCACTCTAAGATCAACCCAAAAAGTGAGACGGACTCGACGACATTTGCCTTGTGAGGCTCCTTATCGAATCTTATCAACCGCTATCAGTTCGGATCACCCATCATTGATGTGCCCGTCCCACCCCTCGAAACACCTGTGAGTGTCGGCACTCTAAGATCAATCCGAAAGGTGAGACGGACTCAACGACATTTGCCTTATGAGGCTCCTTATCGAATCTTATCAACCGCTATCAATTCGGATCACCCATCATTGATGTGCCCGTCCCACCCCTCGAAACACCTATGAGTTTCGACAGTCTAGGATCAATCCGAAAGGTGAGACGGACTCAACGACATTTGCCTTATGAGGCTCCTTATCGAATCTTGTCAACCGCTATCAATTCGGATCACCCATCATTGATGTGCCCGTCCCACCCCTCGAAACACCTATGAGTTTCGACAGTCTAGGATCAATCCGAAAGGTGAGACGGACTCAACGACATTTGCCTTATGAGGCTCCTTATCGAATCTTATCAACCGCTATCAGTTCGGATCACCCATCATTGATGTGCCCGTCCCACCCCTCGAAACACCTGTGAGTGTCGGCACTCTAAGATCAATCCGAAAGGTGAGACGGACTCAACGACATTTGCCTTATGAGGCTCCTTATCGAATCTTATCAACCGCTATCAATTCGGATCACCCATCATTGATGTGCCCGTCCCACCCCTCGAAACACCTGTGAGTGTCGGCACTCTAAGATCAACCCAAAAAGTGAGACGGACTCGACGACATTTGCCTTGTGAGGCTCCTTATCGAATCTTATCAACCGCTATCAGTTCGGATCACCCATCATTGATGTGCCCGTCCCACCCCTCGAAACACCTATGAGTTTCGACAGTCTAGGATCAATCCGAAAGGTGAGACGGACTCAACGACATTTGCCTTATGAGGCTCCTTATCGAATCTTGTCAACCGCTATCAATTCGGATCACCCATCATTGATGTGCCCGTCCCACCCCTCGAAACACCTATGAGTTTCGACAGTCTAGGATCAATCCGAAAGGTGAGACGGACTCAACGACATTTGCCTTATGAGGCTCCTTATCGAATCTTATCAACCGCTATCAGTTCGGATCACCCATCATTGATGTGCCCGTCCCACCCCTCGAAACACCTGTGAGTGTCGGCACTCTAAGATCAATCCGAAAGGTGAGACGGACTCAACGACATTTGCCTTATGAGGCTCCTTATCGAATCTTATCAACCGCTATCAATTCGGATCACCCATCATTGATGTGCCCGTCCCACCCCTCGAAACACCTGTGAGTGTCGGCACTCTAAGATCAACCCAAAAAGTGAGACGGACTCGACGACATTTGCCTTGTGAGGCTTCTTATCGAATCTTATCAACCGCTATCAGTTCGGATCACCCATCATTGATGTGCCCGTCCCACCCCTCGAAACACCTGTGAGTGTCGGCACTCTAAGATCAATCCGAAAGGTGAGACGGACTCGACGACATTTGCCTTGTGAGGCTCCTTATCGAATCTTATCAACCGCTATCAATTCGGATCACCCATCATTGATGTGCCCGTCCCACCCCTCGAAACACCTATGAGTTTCAACAGTCTAGGATCGACCCGGAAGGCTAAACGGATTTGGTAACATTAGCTTTCGAGGCTCCTTATCGAATCTTATCATCCGCTATCAATTCGGATCACCCATCATTGATGTGCCCGTCCCACCCCTCGAAACACCTGTGAGTGTCGGCACTCTAAGATCAACCCAAAAAGTGAGACGGACTCGACGACATTTGCCTTGTGAGGCTCCTTATCGAATCTTATCAACCGCTATCAGTTCGGATCACCCATCATTGATGTGCCCGTCCCACCCCTCGAAACACCTGTGAGTGTCGGCACTCTAAGATCAATCCGAAAGGTGAAACGGACTCAACGACATTTGCCTTATGAGGCTCCTTATCGAATCTTATCAACCGCTATCAATTAGGATCACCCATCATTGATGTGCCCGTCCCACCCCTCGAAACACCTATGAGTTTCGACAGTCTAGGATCAATCCGAAAGGTGAGACGGACTCAACGACATTTGCCTTATGAGGCTCCTTATCGAATCTTATCAACCGCTATCAGTTCGGATCACCCATCATTGATGTGCCCGTCCCACCCCTCGAAACACCTGTGAGTGTCGGCACTCTAAGATCAATCCGAAAGGTGAGACGGACTCAACGACATTTGCCTTATGAGGCTCCTTATCGAATCTTATCAACCGCTATCAATTCGGATCACCCATCATTGATGTGCCCGTCCCACCCCTCGAAACACCTATGAGTTTCGACAGTCTAGGATCGACCCGAAAGGCGAAACGGATTTGGTGACATTAGCCTTTCGAGGCTCCTTATCGAATCTTATCAACCGCTATCAATTCGGATCACCCATCATTGATGTGCCCGTCCCACCCCTCGAAACACCTATGAGTTTCGACAGTCTAGGATCGACCCGAAAGGCGAAACGGATTTGGTGACATTAGCCTTTCGAGGCTCCTTATCGAATCTTATCAACCGCTATCAATTCGGATCACCCATCATTGATGTGCCCGTCCCACCCCTCGAAACACCTATGAGTTTCGACAGTCTAGGATCGACCCGAAAGGCGAAACGGATTAGGTGACATTAGCCTTTCGAGGCTCCTTATCAGCCCTTATCAGCTGCTATCACTTTCGGTCCACCACCGCTGGGATCTCCTTACCATCCCCTATAACATATCCAAATTCCAGGATCCTATCTTTGCTGCGACGCCAGATATGAATTTCCGGTCAAACAGACACACACACACAAACACACACACACACACACCAACAGACACACTTAGCCGATTATATAAAGTAGGATTATATTTCTAGACTTGCCTCCAAAAGGCTCTGAAGATATTGAGTTCACTACGTTGACTGGTAAACAATTCCAAAAAGATATAACCAGGTTTGTGGTCGGTCTTCAGCGTGAATAGCTTCCGTGAAGGAATCTGTGGAAGTTCTGTAGGGTGAATATTAGAGCGACCGCTCCTTTTTCTATTTGACTGCAATTCTTTTGCGCCGAAGTGAGGCAACGACTTGCAGGGTAGACGACCTTCTGGCGTGAAAGCGTAGCTCCTATTCCGTAGTTGGAGGCATCGGCAGCTACGATGATTGGCCAGCTCGGGTCGAAGTGAGTTAGCAGGAGATCCGAGTTTAGAGTTGCTTTCATCCTGTCGAAAGATGATTAACAGCCATGAGTACAGTTGTAGTCAGCATCCTTCCTCGCCAGGGCGTCCACGGAAGCGCTCAGATTGTGCAAGTCATTGACGAAGTTCTCGTAGAAATTGATGAGTTCAAGAAAAGCGCGTAGCTGGCTGACGTCGTTTGGAGCGGCATCTTCTGAGTGGCCTTGATTTTTTCTGGATCAGTTCGTCGTCCTCGAGCGTTACTTATGGACCCAAGATAAGTGGCTTCTATTTGTAGGAAACCACACCTATTGAGTCACACGCGCAATCCGTAATCCTGAATTCGGTTACGTTGTGTTCTTCGATGGTCCTGCCAGTAACCAGTATGTCGTCATATGTTGTCGAGATGGCCTTTTCCTCCAGTCTGGCAATGAGAGCGTCGATGCTGCTGAAAGATGCCAGGGCATGTTTCACCCCAAAAAGTAGTCTGCTGAATCTATAGAGTCCTTGGTGTGTTTTGATCGTCGCACCCTTTCGTGTTACCGTCCACTTTAAGTTGCATGTACGCATCGGCAAGGCCGAGCTGTGACGTAGCGTCCTCCGTTGAGCTTTATGAATATGTCATCAGGGGTTGAAGGAAGGTGTTGTTGTTATTCCAAGGCGTCGCTCAGGCGGGTAGCCCGCGCAGAGTCGGACGGTTCCATATTTCTTCTCAACGGCAACTGTTGGTGCGGCCTATCCTGAACGGTCAGTGGGCGTCAGGACTTGTGTAGATACTACGTGGTCTGGTTCCGGTTAAATTTTCAGCCTAGCTGCAAATGGTAGGGGAGAGTCTTCTTAAGAACGGGCTTGGCTAGACTTCAGAGCCAATCTAGCCGCCGATTCTGTGCATTGTCCTAGTTCTGGTGCTAATACCGCTAAGAACCTCTTCTTCAGAGCGCAGTGAGAAAGGCATGCAAATTGTTCAGTGTCGTAGCAGATATATTGCCGATCGAGTCCTCGGTTAGCGACGATATAACAACTCGTTTTGGGCGATCCGGTTAGACCCGGCAGAGATGGCGTATCGGCAACGTAACAGGTGCCTCGTCTAGGGGTGACCATCGATGACAAAAAGGCACTCACGGCATCCTCGTTCATCGATAGGCTGGTTGTTGGCGGACTCCAACGTCAGATGAGGTCGTAGTAGCTTTGGACGTCCGATAGCGATCCAGTCCGTATTACTCAGCAACGTGACATCTCCTCCCGTGTCGAGACGCATGCGTATCGTATTCCCATTTGAAGTGAGTGGTAGAAAGTGGATACAGTGGCGATGTTGATCTGTCGAGGCGATGAAGACGTTGCTCACAGTTCTTCGCCAGCGCTTCGGGCTCTGCTTCCTCTTCCGCGTGAGATTCTTGCAGAATTCTCGCTTATGGCCAGTGATCTCGCAGTTATCGTAAGTCTGTTGCGAACAAGTTGTCGTTTAATGTTGTCTTTAGGGATATCCACTAGGACAACATCATTTTGTAGCTGTGCTCTAACAATACCGCGGTTTATTGCAATGCTAACCCTGTCGGAGATGAACGGAATGCATAAAGGTAGTTTTGAGCCATCTTCAGGCCTCTGAAGAAGAAGAGAAGGTCCAAACGTTACGCCAGTAAAGGTTCCACATCAACCTAGTGTTGGCATGCAAAAGAAAATCAGTCTTCACAACTCCGCTGAGAATCGTTTCGCAAAGTTGGAATGCAGATTCGAGATCAGCGGCCAAAAATACGTTGGACTACATGTATCCCATTCCAAATGGGCAATTCGACCTGGGGTTCTTCCCTTGTCAGACTCCGAATTTTACAAGTCTAAAAGGTGCGAAAGTTAATGGTTTGCGAAAGGTTTAGCCTTATTGGCATCGCAGACTCTTATCGGTGGACTCTTCCTTATTTGGTCCTATGGTGGAGCCCATGCCTGATGAGCTGTTGAGTCTTGTGGAGCAAGACTTTCAACATCTCTTGGATTTTTAGACAGGGCTGTGCTCGTCTCGTACGTCGCTTCAAAGTTTTGTAGCTTTCTTTTAACGCTGTGACTGTCTTTGAATAAGATTGGCATTGAACGACTGTCCACTCCTGTACAGCTGTTTAACGCGCTTTTCAAAGACTAAACCATGTCGGGTTCTTTCCTTGAACATGTTTTTTTCATGATAGATGGAGTGGGCCTATGAGCTCATAGCAGTAGTTCCAAAAGGTATTTATAGTAACACTGATGGAAGTTGATAATGAGTCCAAGATGTTTTATCAATTAACACACAACAAGTGCTCACATGTACTATCGTAATCGCCGTGGCTCAAACCCTGAGAATTTATTCATAAAAAAGCTCAATATTACTACAAGCCAATGAAAAGGAATTGTCTGATGTAAAGGGGCACCTACTTCCACATTAGTAAGAAGGTTTGAGTTGTTTGCGATAACACGATCGAGTGTATTCATATTATGGGGAGCAAAGCCAAAATGCAAATAATTGTATTCGTTTTGAAGGACGAAATCTGTTTCCAGGTAATATCAGGGGAATGGAAGTTTCCCCAACGTTATCGTAGGTGTGCTTCTTTCGGTCAATTTTTCAAGTGAGAAATGAAATCTCTATAGAACAGAAAGGACTGCGATAGGACACAACCATGACGATTTTGAGAGTGGAAGACATTATGACCTGTTTAGATAAGGACTGAATGTAGCGAGAAGTTCATAGGAAAGAGGGTTGGGTTCTGATAGCAGAAGAGTATTAAGGTCAAGCAGATTATTGTCGATTGGACGGAAATCAATCAGAGCGGGGCTGTTGATAACAAGAAGCTGAAGCTCGTAATGTAAAGCTCATGAGAGAAACGGTCCTATCAGAACGCAATATCTGTACTAGGTGTTTTTTGCTAATTGTTTCCGTTTCCGATAAAACTCATAGTTAAATCGGCAGCACGCTGATTTGTCTTAGAGGCGTACTCGAAAAAGGTTTTTCTGGGTAGTGCGGGGATGGAAGGAGGGAATCCTGAGGTTCTTGAGCTCACAGATTTGCAGGCCGTGCACCACAGAGGCTGGCTTCTCTGCTTTATGTTCATCTCTCCTGATTACGTCCTTGAATTCCTATACAGCTGAGGTTCCTCTTCCGTGGCGCGTAGTCTTCGGCGGGCGCAAGAATGGACAAAGTCTTCGTAACACTTTGTCGTCCAGATCTCGTGTGCGCGTATAATCAATTTTGAATTTAGTAATCCGTTATCTAGCGTTAACTGCCCTGGCTTGTCTTCTGGCGTGACAATGCAGGGTGATTTTATCTTTTTCAAATACTGACATCACTCCTTTATCTCCCGACGTCTCGACTACCTTCTCGAGTGCTTTTTGAACGGATTTCCGGGTAGCAGTGTCATTTCTTTGCTCATTGATTACAACCAATGCGATCCTCCGAAACTATCTTCGTTTTTCGCCTCATCCGCACATATCTTCCTAATAGTATAATAGAGTGCGTTATGAGAAAAGCCATGAAATAGGATGTTTTCGTTGCTCCGATGATGACTCATAGTGCTCGTAGTCTGGATAGAAGTCCCTCTCATTCCTCGATCTTCGTGAGTTTGACGGCCATTTTTCGCGCGGAGGACGTCAGCACCTGCTCCATCCTTCCACGGCAAGACTCATACATCTCGATCATCTTCGTAGCCCATGGCGGCAAGTTCTGACAGAGATCATTTTCGACCGATATTCTTCTGCCTCTGGCCATGGACAAATCAATAAAATCGGAGTGGTTTCGGTGGTCATATATAGTGTGGCGAAAACCAAGAAAGGAAAAATAACCCTACAAGGGAGGGATGAAAAACAGAACACTAACCTCACAATGAACGAGAAAGGCAGATAAGGGGAAGATAGATGGATCAGGGAAAGTGACTCGAAGAAATGTGAAAGCAAATGCAAATAAAATGCAACAGTCCTTCTATTATATGAACCAGTAACTTTGTGCGTCTGTTCGTCGGTATGTCGGTATGTAAGTATGTTTGTATGTGAGTGTGTCTGTCCGTCCGCAAATGAAGGATTGTGATAAGGGAACGATAGAGCAAAGCAAACGCTTCAGGTAGCGAGAAACCAGTGGGTGTTAGAGAATCATTGTAAGGCCATGTTATCATTGCGATAGCTTTTCCCACTTATATAAACACCTATTTCGTACCCACGCTGTCATTTTGCTGTGCGCTGACGTCGCAGTAGGTGTCGGCACACTGGAATGGCATGCAGGCATGTTTAGTTGTACGAGGAACAGTACGTATAGACTGAACCGATCACCGGGTGGGTAATTCAGTAGATGAAAGCTATTTCAAGCTATTTAGCAAATCATTGTCGGCTTAATTAGCCATCATAAAGTGCGTAGAGGACCAGAAGCGGATGGTGGAACGCAAGTGAATACATTTTCCAAATTCTGTGACTAATGGGTAGCACCAATGAATGTGCAGATAAGTGAGAATTCAACAATGTTATAAGTCCATGCTAAATCACATCGCTGAGCAGCTCCTGTTAACATTATCGTATGGACACCAGTCAAATTGCCAAGCTGTCGTCGGTCGGCAGCCCTTTCAGATTTCGTTTTTCTATAAATATTACTCACTCTTCACATACAGAACGTTAGTAGTTCCTAGTCTACTCCAACGCTCCGCTCTTTAAGGTTGCAGTACTGACTCTACCAAAACTATATGGATTTGCATCGACAAATGAGGCTTGATGATCAGGCCTGATTAGATTCCTTTGCGGAGTCATGGCGGCTAGGAATTCCGTTTCCTTCTCCGGTCTGATGCTGAAATCTATTATCACTGCGGCCTTCAAAATAAGTGGGGAGTTGCCTTTAGTGGATGTCAGGAGAACCAAACAGTGTTATTCATTTTTGATAAAATAATGTCACAATAATGCGAAGATGTCACCAACTGTATCTTTGGTCAGACCTAAGGCCACAATACGTTCTCTTTCGCTACCTATCGGACCGAATAAAGTGAAGTTTTTGTGGAAGGTTTGGATTTTCCTTTCTCAGCGCCAAACACTTGCCACATATCACCTTATAATCTTTATCACAGAGGGCCCAATCTCAGTATCCCTATCATATAACCGCTGACTTATGTAAGGAGTGTGCTAAACTTATCCATAGGAAAAATGAAGTTTCAAAGGAGCCTGGTAAAGTCGGGTGTTCCTGAGGAAGAGCGCGCCCGGCGACAGCTGGGCGATCCGACTGGTAAATACAATAAAATGAGAGCAAACGAAAACGCCGCAGCACAGCAGTACAGCAACAGGAGAATTCGTTATAGAATAAGCAAATATAAATATAAAATCCATCATAAAAGCCATCTGTTCTTGTGATATCCGAGCATGTCCTACTGCTTCTCATATCTCTCACCAACCACAACGCACCGAGAACATGACTTCCTCCTCATGGCTAAGCCATTTTGTCTACTGTTCAAACTGTCTACCGGGGACCGTAATTTTCAGGTCATGGAATTTGTTATTTCCTTAAAGTGGGATCAGAGTAGTTTTCGGATGCAAAAGGGAAGTATTTGCCTCTCAATAGTATTCGAAGCACTGTATTACCGCTCACATTGTCTGTTTGATCGAAACATGGCGAAAGATTAATCGAGGTAAAGGGTCACACCGTCAAAACTTCATTAAAAAAGTGAGTGCGTTGCTTTTGTCTTGTGACAGCTCAACGACGTATAAAATGTCGAATACTGGTACGTATATCGTCAGTTTCACCGTTGAAGCATACGGAAATTCATTAAGCACTTTCAAACACAGCCCCGACTTTTTCAGGCTCAAATTCAAATGCCCAGTGGTTGCTCGCCCATATTCCGCACAAACATGATTTCCAGTCCACTATCTTGTAGTTGGAACACACTTCACAATAAAATCTTCACACAACATTTCCAAAAGTTTAGCACTTTCGCCGAAATCGATAGAGTAATCGTGGAGGTTACTCTCCTTCTACAGGCTAGAAAATCACTTTCCTCTCCAGATCGCAGGCAAGCGTTTTTCTGTGATGAAGCGTCGAGCATATGTGCGGCCCACTTTGAACGCTATATTATTTTCCTCTTTCATTTCTAAAGTAACAGTTGAAGTGATGCAATTTGCATGGAGTTTTCGAGAAGGGCATTCTGTGTATACCTCCACAAAATGATAGCAGCATTCAGACCGTGCCCGAAACGGTAAATTCAAAAGTCATGATAATTTTGCATGAAATACGAGTTTCACTGCTGCATCCTTTCGAGTGTTATCGGCCGCGACGACGTTTATTGACCTGTTAGTTGTTCCGCGGCGCTTTGCTAAATTGTTGGGTCATTCCATAAGTAGTGTCGTTTTTTTTTTGAGCGAAATTTTTCCCATAAAGTTGCAGGTTTATGTGGCATTTCATGTATTATACGGGATGAATTTTCTTGCTCTACAAAAGGACATAGTCAGTTTTCGTACGTCATAATGGAGCAGATCTTCATGCTGGCGAAGCGGCTCACCTAGACGACAAAATTTGACCAAACCGGCAATTAATTGAAACACTATCTTTAACTTTGGAAAAATTGTGAAAAAACGTATTGTGTCCCATCTAGAAAAGTACTCGATAATATCTCCGAATCAGCACGGGTTTCAAAGTGGGGAATCAACGGTTACTGCTATGGTGCAGGCGCTAAATGACTGGACAACGTATTTAGATGATGGGAAAAGTGTGGATGTGATATATTTTGACTTTTGCAAAGCCTTTGATAGAGTATCTCATGCTAAGTTGCTTCATAAATTGCAAGTAGTTGGAATCCATCATCGTATCATTGCATGGATCGAATCCTTTCTTTTGAACAGAGAATATGTCGTGCGTGTTAACTCATCATTCTCTAAGCCTAGAATCGCCTCCAGCGGCGTACCTCAAGGTGGCGTTTTATCTACAATTTTGTTTAACATTTTTACATTCGACTTGCTCAGCCTACTTTCGGCCAATAATTCGAGGTTTTGCGCATTCGCGGATGACTTGAAATTATACCGACCCATACATGATTATACAGATAAACGTGCGTTACAGAATGCTATCGAAATCGTGAACAAGTGGTCCAAATCATGGGACTTGCCTCTTTCTGAATTAAAAACAAGGATATTACACCTTGGCAGCCACAACCCCAAACATTCTTACACTATAAATGGCATTACGCTTCCCAGTGTGTACGAAGTTAAAGACTTAGGATTTTTGGTAACAGATAAGCTCAGCTTTGATGAGCACTGTCTCATGATAGCCAATAAGGCTACTGTACTGATTCACAATTTATTCAGAGCTTTTTCAACCAAAGACGTTTCCATACTACTCCAAGCTTACAAAACGTTCATCAGGCCTGTTTTAGAATATGGAACTCCTGTTTTTAATCCTTACAAGGTCAAAACGATCAATCTATTGGAGCGGGTTCAAAATAGCTTTACTAGAAAACTTATGATACGTGCACTAGGATATGCATATGATCAAATTCCATCTAGCACGGCTAGGAATAAAAACTTTGGGCTGTCAACTCTAGCTTTTAGACGAAAGAGAAATGATCTCCTGCTTCTGTATAAGCTCATGCAGGGTGGTAGTTTTAAGCTCGATAGCCTTGTTTCACATAAAGCTTCTATCACCAGAGGTTCTACCATTAAGTATAGTATAGGCAAAGCAAAACCTCTCGTGTAATAAAATAAATAAATAAATAAATAAACTTCGGAAAATTGACCAGTCATGTGTCTCGTACTTAGCCCCGACCTCTACTACAAGTTCCACCGACTGATTGCTTGAGAGGTGACCTCGCTCGTTTTCCCATTTTGATTTTTCCTCCATATCTCGGTGATTTTCACTGATTTCTTCGAACCACGGCAGGAAAATTTTCTCAGACATTTAGTTCAAAGAGTGGTGAAACGTCAAGTAGAGATAATGGGTAGTGATGGGAAAGCATATTCTACCGGATTCCTTGAATATCTGGAAGAAAAATGAATTGTGAAATAATGTAATCTGGGCAACTATGACATGGTTTTGAATCCAATCCGAATCGCAGCCAAAACAAAGTTGAAACAGATTTTTTGATAGAGCAGAGAAAACCCTTTGGTAACGTTCCTGGAGCAGCGCTGAGCAAGGGATTTTAAGCACGACGTGAGTAATCGATCAAGTAATTCTTGGAATTTGTAGAAGAGGTCGAGGCCAAGTATGGCACACACAATTATTTTCATAAGTTGAAATATAGTGTTTCAATTGCCGGTTTTGTCAACTCTTGTCATTTGGACCTACCCCTTTGCCAGCCTGGAAATCGGCCTAATTTCAACATATCAAAAAACTATATATTTTATTTGTAGAGCAGAAAAATCGCTCTCTAATGATGTGCAAAATGTCACACAATCTTGTAAATCTATCAGAAAAAGCGTTTGAAAAAAACGACATTACTTATGGAATGACCCAATAGATCAGTGCCTCGCTCTGTTATCTCATCACATCAATGCCGACTATTGATAAATACAAACCGCTCACTGTTTGGAAATCCCTTAGTCCCCTTCTTTTCGAGGGAACTAGGGTCAGTTCCCTCCAATCGTCTAAACTGTTCTGAAGAGCTGCTTCAAGAACCGGTGGGAAGGACGTTGGAGCACACGGTGACTTCTACACTTGCAGAATGGCTGTGAGTGCATTACTCGTTATGAGTGGGAGGCGCTATCAAACGATAACATGACCTTGGACTTCAACATCACTTGGTCGCAGTCAATGTGAGCAAGATCCTATTGTCTCTGCAATATCTTTATCACAATCGCTCACTTGTGAATAAACCAAAACGCAGACCGACAACTGGACCCACAAACAGGCCGACATACAGACAGGCAGAGAAAGTGGTTTATATACCTACCAGTCGGATCGCCTAGCGGCCGCCGAGCGCTCCTCTTTTCTAGAAGGGCCCGGCTTCGCGAGCTCCTTCGAAATTTTATTTTCCGCTATGAATGCGATTCAATGCGACTGTGAATGCGACTCTTCAAAGGCAATTTTATGGGTAACTCGATTGTTTCAACCCTTCTAATCTTTGATACTGACCGGTAACCGTTTTCACCACGAAAGTGAACACGTCAAGCACCACATCATTACGATCGATATGACATTAATACGATACGATAAGTGTCATTCAGCTATCATGCTCATTACTCTACACCTCAGTCATTCTTCGGCAAAGTCGAGCCTAGGAGGCGGGGTCGTTCATCCAAAGGCGCCAGGTATTATCCGTTGCGCCGTTCCTACAGCTTCCGTGCCGGCGTGCTTTTTCTTGGGGGTTTTGCCACAGATAGCCTTTTTAGAGCCATAGCGGAAGCAATTCCAAATAGTTTTAGCAGAGCCGCCAATGCAACCTCAAAGAACTGAGCACTGGAGCAGAGCAATAACTACTGGCGCTCTGTATGTAAAAAGTCAGTATCATTCATAGAAAAATAAATCCGTCACAGAAACAAGCTCTTCAAGAAGGAGAAGCGGCCGACGGCAGCTTGGTTATCCGACTGGTATCCATACGATAATATTATATTAACAGGAGCTCCTCAGCGATGTGATTCAGCAAGGTTCATAATATAACATTGTTGAATTCACGCTTACCCGCACATCCATTGGTGTAACCCATTAGTCACAGGAATCTGAGAGCGTACCCCCTTGTGAGGGCCACCATCCGCCCCGTCCCCCTACGCACTTTATGATGGCTAACTATACCGCCCTCAATTGCCCACCCCCTGGTCGGTCTAGTCGAGCGGTACTGTTCCTCCAACATCTAAACTTATACCAACCTAGCGTGCCGACGCCTACTGCGATGTCAGCGCACCGCAGAATGACGGCGAGAGTACGAAATAGGTGTTTATATAAATAGGAGGTGCTGTCACTACGATAGCATGGCCTTGTAATGATACTCCAACACCTACTGGTTTCTCCCGACTTAGAGCGATGCTTTGCTCTATCATCCCCTAATCACAATTATCTATTTGCGGACAGAAATAGAGGGTTCATTCATTTAGATATTTGGTACTGACTGGGAGAAGTTTCACCGCAGGACCCGGCACGTCAAACATCACGTAAATCCAATGGACACGGCATAGTGCGATACGGCAAGTATCATTCTGCCGCCATGCTCAGTACTTTGCAGCTTATTCATCCTTCTACAAAGTCGATCCGGGAAGGCGGACTGTGTTAAGGAAGGCGGAGCATGTTAACAACAATAACAACGACAACCTCTCGAATCTCAGGGACGCGCCTTTCACCTGAGCCTGCGCCAGATAGAGTTTTCTTGGACTACCAATTTTCATTTGCATGACTTACATCACGAGTTTCTCATTGTTCACATTACCACTATCATGTGTTTAAGTTTTGCAGCCAAGCTCATCAGATCTTATTCACCTAATACATGAGGTCGTGTAAAGCTTTTTTTTCCAGATATGAATATCTAAAAGACATACCGCAGCCAGAGGTATCATCAACGCTTTCAGAGACTTTGTAGATTTTGCTCCAGTGGCTTTAGTGTCAGCTCCAGCAGCGCTCCTCCCTGTGTGTCACAATGTATAGATGCCAACACTTCAGCTTGATTAACATTCATACCAGCTTACCGGGCTCCCAAAGCACCTCTTTGTCATATGCGCTCCAGAATATCGGGTTCTTGGAAGAAATTTCCTGGAATGTGATACATTTATGCCTATATTCTCGCATAACCATTTTGTATGAGAATTATGCATAAAAGTAGGGATTTATTTGGGGAGTACCCAATATAGAAACAATAAAAATTGGAAAAAAAGGAAAAATCCTCTAATGCACCTTGGACAATGACGAAAGAATTTTTCTAGATTCCTCGGATAGTTTAGGAAGTGGTGGGAGTTTCACACTGTGTCTTCCTGGCATGAACAGTAGAAACAAGATAAATGATGTTATAACCGCCAGTGTGAAAAGAATAACTGCTCCAACAACAATAAGGAGGTACTGCATGCGGATGTCGACACTTTCTTGGTTTGTCCCAGCAATATTTGGTGCTCCTTTCACTTTCTTAGGAAGGAGTGCAGTTGGTGAAACTGCAAAACTAATTGTTATACGAGAAGAAAGACTACTCAAAAAGGATGAGAATTGAAAAGGCACATATCGCGGCCTGTGAAAATCTTAAATGTCAAGTCGATCAAAAAGCTCCGCCGTTTCGCAATAGGCTACTTTAACATTCATGTTTCACTCGAAATTTCTTTCATAATGATCTTGAGAAACAGACAAATAATTGTACAGAGTCGCCTTTAGTTTGAACAAAGAGCAGCAGTCTCCACGACTACCATGCTGAATCGCCGTCATGCAGTAAAGACGAAGAAGACCTTCGATTAATTCCTATGAATTGACAGATGGACACGAGAGGAGCTCGTGTGGTTTTCCAATTACTTGACCTCCAGCTTTGGACACTCGATGTACCTCACGCGTCACAATGCATTGACAACTTTACCGAATCCGCACTCATCCACACGAACATTGGTGCCACCCACTAGTCACAGAAATCTGACATTGTACTCCGTGATGGTAGGGTGACCATCCGCATCAGGGCCACCTACCCATTTCATGTTAGCTGTCTGAGCCGAATACGACCTGTGCAAAAGACTGCAATCTCTTTCATTTACACAATTACTCACTGTGTGATCGGTTTAGTTCAAAAGGCGCCGCCCTTCGATAACCCGTATGTACACGCTATCCCAGTGCGACGTCACACCGCAGAATGAATGTGAGAGTACAAAATAGGTGCTGCTTTGCTCTATCATCTCTCACAATCACTCATTTGCGGACGTACAAACCTACAGACGTACTAAGTTAGTGGACAAAGATACCGACAAACCACTGACAAACCTACACAAGTTTTTGATCTTGCTGCAAGGTATGCAACAAATGCACGGAAATTTATGAAATCACTAGAGAGACGTTCCTCCGTGTTCACAACTTCCATCAGTTACATTCCAGAAGTTTATAACACTTTAAGGCGTCGGGCGATTTCTCGAGATGAAGTGGAATTTTTCTACGATTTTCTCCAAGTCTCTTTTCCGACACTCATAGTATTTGGAAGATTTACTGTTTATATTTTTACCAGAAAGTAATAGAAACAGCGCTATATAATAGTCTTCAATCTGATATGAGTGGCAATGTTTGAAAAGAGTTAAGGAACCGAAACGGCGGATACTTTTTGCATGACCCACATTACATTTACATATTTGCCTGAGAACCTGTTTGAGCTTCGGTATGCTTTTTCAGAGTAGATGTGTATCCTTTGAGTTTTGTGTGGACAGCCTCGGCAGAACTCGTATGCATATCCTCCTTTGGTGTACTATAAATAGCGCTGGTAACATCGGTGGAACTTCTCACACCTTTTGTAGTGTCAGCAGCAGTTGCGGTGACGTATCTAGTCAGCAAGGGATTGCCAGTCGCTTCTAATCTCGGGTCATTTCCTCGTACGTCGATATTCACATTCAGCTTAGGCATCGGCAGATCAGATAAGTCAGAGTTGTTCCGCACAATCAGGAAAGGATATTTACCTGTAATCACTGGTTTATTGGTGACGAATCATTGGTCACAAACATTGGTTTTTTGCAACTTCAGTGAAAAATCTTCATTTTGCAACGCTCCATCGTATGCAAGAACCTCTTTCAGAATTGTACGCAGAAACACTTGGTCTGACCTTGAGGACATAACATCACCATCAGGGCGCTAGTAAACGGACCAAAATAGAAAGAAAAGAACATGGAAAATCCATGCATTTTTTAAGGGTGAGCTTCCAAAATGCGTAGTTCGACAAGAAAAGCAGAAGCTCAAACGAGAGTAGGCTGTAGAAATACGAGGAACACTGGCGTGCATAGAGGACGTCGAATTTAAAGGCTACACTAATTTGCCTGAGGTATTTTCTGAAGCTTCTTATCGAGCTTCCTGTGTCTCCTAGCTTCTTATCGAGCACGAAACCGGTATTTATTGTGCTGCTAAGGATCTACTATGTAGCTTGCTCAAAGTCATGGTAATCCACTCAGATTGCCATGAAACGTGCATCATAAAAGTAAGTGCAACAGCCGAGGGTCTTCATACTGTTGAGACAAAAGTGGCACAATCAGCTTATCGAACAGCGTACAGCTATTTTTCTTTTTTTTGGAGCATTTTGCTTGGTTTTGTAAGGCATGCTTTGATCACAATAAGTTGATTATGGCATGAAAACGACGAACCGTCACGTGCACTGATGGTTTCTAAACTCGAAAAATACGTGAATTTTCCGAGACCGCTATTATTTGCAATAATCAAACGACCCATGATATGCTTGATACTGCGCAAGTTTTCAACATATCTCGATTTGCCTGGAACACTTCGGGTCAATTTCATTTTACATGAAAAAGGTATGAAATTAAAGAACAACTACATTACACATGCCCAGATGACGCAATGACCCTGACAAGTAGTGCTGCTCTTGCTTAAATTCTGGTGAGTAAGCTTGGAAGTGAAGGCAAGGGTCACCGGCAGTGATTGTCATTATAGTGTGAATACATAGATATTATGTGGAGGGCCATCTTCGAATTATCTGTGCCGAACTGCGCCATCGATATACCTTAACCTTCCCTGATTCTGTGAAGGCGCACACAGTTCCTTTCGAAGACCTCAAGCTGTGCTCTACTCTTCCCTTAAGTATGTTTTCCCTTTAAACATGAAGAAAGGTCGTTATTTCGAGGTATTTCTAATCATGGTGACGCTTCTCCTTGTGACGTGAGCAGAATATTGGAATAGTTGCTAGCTGGTTGATGCGTGGCTTCTACAAGAAAACCATGCCGGGTTTCTGCATGTCCTGGGAATTTCGACTTCCTTGTACCGTGAACTTTCTGTGACGCAGATCTTTCGGCGTGTTTCGCTCGCTTGTGTCTTAGAGGAAGCTCCTGAAGATGTTTCAAACTACTGTTCTCCTTGATACGAAGATCGGTTGGGTTTCTCACTGGCAGGGGAGGTGGAGTTCGAATAAATTCCTTATTACATATGAAACAGCTATTGAATTGATGGGCCTTTCTAGCGACATCACTTCAAATACGCCTAGCCTTCTTCCTTTCCCTTACTTTTGCTAGAGTGTCGCTGTATCACTTCATCAAACAGTGTGTATGTGGGACGGTATAGAGTAGTCGAAACAGACACTAATGAGGACATATTTACCTCCGATAAGCTATAAATTTCGTAAACGAGTGGAACCCCTGACAAGCCTTCCACGTGAGTGATAGAGAATAAAGTTTAGGTAGGCTAGAAGTTACCAATAGGTCACATTAACATAGTTGTGAGCGGAAGAGCTGCTAGCTACCCATACTAGGCGGTCACCACAAGGGACGAAATAAAAAGTAAGCGCAGAGACGCCGACCAGTTCACTTACCGCCTGTTTCTCTTTTCTATTTACTTATTTCACACTTAAAGGTGCGCACAGTGAAAAAGAAGATCAAAGGTGTGAAAGGCATTGGCATGGTAACAGCTACACAGGGGCTCAGCATTGCATAGTATTTAAAAAAATTAGATAAGAACAATATTATATGTGCTTTGCGCTTTTGCTGGTGATAATGAAACTAGTCCGCTTTTCTGCATTCACTCTATCTTAGCAACTGTCTTTACGTTTCTATCTCTATCTTTACACCTCTCTGGCTGCCTTCCAGTACACCTTTGAACTTGCAGTGAAAATGTTTGAAGAATATTCACATTAACCCTGTCAGTGCTACGTCGTAGAGTGACACTGCTGCTGACTACGGAACGTGAGGTCGAGCGTTCGGTATCGATCTACATCGGAGGTTTCGCACACAATGATAAAAGGTTATCAGTTTCAAGAGCGATCACCTCCCAGTTTCAGCCACTATAATCTCACGCTACCGACGTCTGACTGCTGCTCTTCACTGCCAGTTTCGAGTAAATTACTATCGTCCGTGGGAACCTGGATGTTCCAATGAAATTATTCCAGTCGACATGTTCTCTACAGACAGTTACCTCCACGCTGTTCATACATCCCGCTTTCATACATGATGTTTTCATTTCGGGTAGCACTAGAAAATTTATCTTTGTTATATTCTACCAGATGAGCTGTCGCACAGTACTGCCTGAATAACACATGATAATGATTAACCGGTATCCTAGAATTCCATATCGTATGACTTCACATTGTGATGAGCGTACTGAACGCTTGCTCAACGGTCTCCCTACAGAGGCTTGTCATCATTTGGAGTTACACGAACCTTTACAGTCGTAGGGTTTCCGTTTATTTCTACTGGATAACGATGTACGTTCGTTGCCGAATGTTCAGTGTGAGCCTAGTTTTTATCGATAAACTGTTCATTTACCATTGTTTATCGCTTCCCCAAAAGGGTCACCACTTTTCGGAGGTTTAGATGATTTAGCGGTCGATACCTTTTTAACAATGATATTGATTACCAATGTAAATGGATTAGGAATAAAATCAGTTTCCCACTAATCATTTGACACTTTGGTTGAAGTGTTCACTATTGGGAAGTCAGATAGTTCAGGGATCGATGGTTTTGTGTTTTCCGATTGGGAGCCAGTTTGCCACTCAGTGAGCATTTAATTCTTGCATTCTGGTGGTAGATCCGTATGCCAGTTGTCGATGCTTATCGTTTTTGCCGACATGCACCACTATTTCGGATTTTACGTAGCCTAGTGGTCAATACCCAGTATTGTCGCTGGTATCGCATAAGGAAGTAAGTCTTCTGCTGTCCTACCACAAATGAAGATAGTAGCTTGATAATGGAGTGTAGAACGCAGTATCAAAAGATGCGCACCATTATTCGGACACTAGGCGATATAGCGGCCAATAAATCGACCAAAATATGTTCCACCCAGTGGCACTGCTCATCAGACTGTTTTATTGTTGCGGTCGTGCAGTAGTAGTTAGCAGTGCACTGGATTTTACCCAATCCAATCCTTAACGGCTAAAATCAGCGCTAAACAGTCGTTATCAAATTCAATCCATCATCAATGAGCCCCCGTACGCTCTCCTTCAACAACTATGAGTTTGAGCACTCCACTATTTGTTGAAAGAGGAAACGAATTTCGCGACATTTCCCTTTTGACGCTCCTTACCTAATCTTATTAACCGGGATCAAACTGGATCACACACCATCAATACCCGTCCCACTCCACAAAACACCTGTGAATATGATAGCTCCAGGATCTATGCAAAAAGCGAAACAGATTCGATGACTATGGCCGTTTACGCTCCTTATCGAATCTTATCAACCGTTCAATGCGGGTCTCGCACTATTAATGTCTCCATCCCAACCCTCGAAACACCTATGAATTCGGCGCTCTAGGATCGATCCGAAAAGCAAAATGGATTTGGCATTATTCGGCTTCTGAGCTCCTCATCACCCCTTATCTGTAGTTATCAGAGCGGTCGCTCACCATTAGTGTGCACTGGCCACTTTCTACATCACTTGTAAAATTCATGGTTCCACCTTCACTGCGACGCCGGTTATGAATTTCGTGACAAACACACACACACGGACAGAAAGACATGCTTAGCGGATCATATATTGTAGGATGGGGCCCACGAAGCAGCCAGAATAAATAAGCGTCACTTGTGATCGCAGCATTTGTCTGTGAAGACGTGGAGTCCACTGTAAATAGAGTGCTAGCCGATAATCAGTCTCGACATGCGAATTTTCTTCCTGTCACGAAAATTACTGATTACGAAATTGGAAAGGCGAGAGTCAGCGAGAGTCAAGCACCATGCTTGGGCACATTGTTACGAGTCATAACCCTTTGCTAAAAAACTACTGCTGATGGCTGGCGGTGGTCATATGATAGACGAAAGATGTGCTCCTCAATCATCGATCAGTAATCGCATTTGACCTTTCTTATTCCCTGACTGGCTCTAAAAACAGTGGCCTAATGAGTTTTTTCTCCTGAACCTCCTTCTCAACCAGTTTTTGTTAGGTGGGGTATTCCATATATTCCGGAAAGGCAGCACATGGACAGTGATTTCGCCCCTGCGTATGTTTTGAAAATCGTACTTTTCCAACCAGAAATAACCAGGTCTCCATAAATCTCTGAGCACTGAGCGATACTCTTCAAATACTCATCCGTTGCTGTGCCACCGGTGCATGCATGTTCTGAAAATCGGAGCGGCTCTTTGGTTGGAAGGATACAACGGTGCGTGCTTTGGCTACATTGCTTACTACATGACTCCTTGTTATCCGATATTTGAAGATTGGACACGAAGAATTGGGAATGGAGAAAGTCGAGTTCCTTTGTGAGGCACAAATTCTTGTTTCCTCGTATTCCTGAACACACCGAATTAAAGTATACCTTGGAGCGATATCCATTTTCACACATCGCTATACTATCCTTTTTGCTCAGCTTTTTGTTCAATCTCCTACACTTAATTCGAAAGCCTACAGAACTGCTCTGTTCCTGCTCGCATATATTTGAAACTTCATGATCTGTTGCAAGCATGATCTCGTTAGATATATTTTAGTACACTCACGGGCATATTCTACTAAAATCCTACTATATATGTATAATTCGCTCAGTCTCTGCTTGTGTCTACTTGTCATGCAATTCACATTTAGGGTCGCGGCAGCGCTGGAACCTTGAATTTTGAAGATAATGTGGGCTGTAGCACAGCGACACTGATGTTTGGACACCGGTCTCATAACAACTGACAAGGAGCGTAATAAGGCGGATGTCGCCAAGTTTGTTTAGTATTTCACGTTGACCCTGAAGCGTTGGCACTCACAGGTATTTTGTGTTGTGGGAGGGGAGCATTATAGGTGATCCACATTGATAATGGTTGATAAAATTTGATCAGTGTTACAGGAAGCTAATGTTGCTAGATCCGCTCCGTTTCCTCAACTAGCAGTGGAGTGTTCACACTCATAGTTTTGTAAGCAGTGGTATTGGGATCATAACGGTGATAGATGGAATCTAATAATGAGTGATGAGGGCCGATAAGATTCACTAGCAACTAGGTGGGAATTCCGGTACACCGCTAATTACAATGCGATCACTATAGATAGTTGAAATGTATGATGTATAGTGTCACGGGTTCTGTCATATTTGATTTGTGTTCTGATATCAGTTACAGCAATTTACCGATCACCGAACTGTGTACCTTTTTTTTTGAAAGTGACTCCTATTAATAGATACTGCAAATTACATAGATGATCTATGTATTATGGATGCTATCTAGATTTGTAATAGCAGGCAAGTGAGCCATTTTCTAATGCGATACCAGAAGCAACAAGCCGTATTGACTGGTAGGCTACCTGTAACTCTCAATAGCACTGCATGTTCAGCTAAGGATGAGCAACGATAACTAGCAGCTACGAATTAGATACCCATAAAGTGAATAACTCACTTGGTCGTTGCGAACGAATCCAAAACTATTGAATGCTCTGCTTAATCGTGTATACAATGACCACTACAGCCCGAAAGTTGATTAATCAGAGGTGAACGAAATTCATACTGACCGAATACAGCTGTAATACAAGACAAAGACCTGTACATCAGCTACCCTCCGAGAAGTGACTGGTGTGATATGCAGTGATTATCGACCGAATATCAACCAACTATAAGGCTCAAACACTAAATGTACAGCGAGTGAACACGGTCCGTATTCCAGTACCAGTAGTAATATTGCACCCCTAAATCACGTCATATTCGATCTCCAAACTACGCTAAATTCTGAACCGTGATGAATGTTTGTGAAGATACTAGTTAAGTACAGCTCAAGCGTCAATTGATTGTAGGGTCAAAATATTTCGCTACTGATCCGATCTCTATTGTAACAAAGGGCATCTACTATTGAATTATCTGTATTTCCGAGATGTGACGCGATATGCAGTTGTAAAGTACGGAAATGTCAATCATCATGAAGCTTAGCACATCACGATATCATTGGCAGCAGAATATCTCGACCGCTAAGCTGCGGAAAATAGTGAAGGGCATTTGCGGAGATGCCAGTTGGATTAGAGCTCATGGTCAGCACTGCGTTTATAACAGTGCGGTCTGCGAAATGGATTTTCTCGATATCGGTCTATTTGTATTCTATTTGTACCAGTTGGGCTGGCGCACACTACTGCGCGCATCAAACAGGGGAGCACGCAAAATGAGCTTGATCGATATCGATTGTTGTGTATCATCATTCAAACGTCATTCAAACGGTTTGCTAAAAGAGAACCATGCAGAAAACGGAGAAGGGAGACAAAATCCTTTGAGTTCCATCCTACCTCCATATCAATCGATATCGATCAAGCACATTTTGCGTGCTCTCCTGTTTGATGCGCGCAGTAGTGTGCGCCAGCCCAACTGGTTTCCTACATATTGGTGGTAGATCCATATGCAGTTCTGGATGCTTATCGTTTTTGTAAACACGCACCACTTTTTGGAATTTCACATAGTCTAGCCGTCGTTATCCAGTACTGTTGCTGGCCGCATGAGAGAATGAATCGCATGCTTTGCTATCACAAATCTAGTCGTGTCTTCATCATCCACGTAATCGCAGTATCAAAAGGCATGAACTATTATTCGGAAGGCTGGGCAATTTAGCGGTCGCACATCGGCAGTAGATGTCAGAATATAAACAGAATATGTTCATCCGATGGTGCTGAGCATCAGACACATTTACTATAGCAGTCGCATAGTAGTAGTAAGCGGTGTATCGAATTTTATCCCTCTTCCATTTCCTAATGGCTCTTATGAGCCCCAGTAAGCCGTTATCAGTTTTGAAAAGTCACCATTAAGGTCCCCATACCCTGTAACACCTGTGAGTGTGAACATTCCATAGTTAGCCATAAGAGCGGAACGGATTTTACGACATTGGTCTTTTGACGCTCCTTATCGAATCTTATCAAGCGTTATCAGTTTGGATCACCCACCACTAATGTGCCCGTCCCACCCCTCGAAACACCTGTGAGTGTCGGCACTCTAGGATCGACCCGAGAGGCGAAACGGACTCAACAACATTTGCCTTGTGAGGCTCCTTATCGAATCTTATCAACCGCTATCAGTTTGGATCACCCACCACTAATGTGCCCGTCCCACCCCTCGAAACACCTGTGAGTGTCGGCACTCTAGGATCGACCCGAAAGGCGAAACGGACTCAACAACATTTGCCTTATGAGGCTCCTTATCGAATCTTATCATCCGCTATCAATTCGGATCACCCATCATTGATGTGCCCGTCCCACCTCTCGAAACACCTGTGAGTGTCGGCACTCTAAGATCAACCCAAAAGGTGAGACGGACTCAACGACTTTTTCCTTGTGAGGCTCCTTATCGAATCTTATCAACCGCTATCAATTCGGATCACCCATCATTGATGTGCCCGTCCCACCTCTCGAAACACCTATGAGTTTCGCCAGTCTAGGATCAATCCGAAAGGTGAGACGGACTCAACGACATTTGCCTTATGAGGCTCCTTATCGAATCTTATCAACCGCTATCAATTCGGATCACCCATCATTGATGTGCCCGTCCCAGCTCTCGAAACACCTATGAGTTTCGACAGTCTAGGATCGACCCGGAAGGCTAAACGGATTTGGTGACATTAGCCTTTCGAGGCTCCTTATCGAATCTTATCATCCGCTATCAATTCGGATCACCCATCATTGATGTGCCCGTCCCACCCCTCGAAACACCTGTGAGTGTCGGCACTCTAAGATCAATCCGAAAGGTGAGACGGACTCAACGACATTTGCCTTATGAGGCTCCTTATCGAATCTTATCAACCGCTATCAATTCGGATCACCCATCATTGATGTGCCCGTCCCAGCTCTCGAAACACCTATGAGTTTCGACAGTCTAGGATCGACCCGGAAGGCTAAACGGATTTGGTGACATTAGCCTTTCGAGGCTCCTTATCGAATCTTATCAACCGCTATCAATTCGGATCACCCATCATTGATGTGCCCGTCCCACCTCTCGAAACACCTATGAGTTTCGCCAGTCTAGGATCGACCCGGAAGGCTAAACGGATTTGGTGACATTAGCCTTTCGAGGCTCCTTATCGAATCTTATCAAGCGTTATCAGTTTGGATCACCCACCACTAATGTGCCCGTCCCACCTCTCGAAACACCTGTGAGTGTCGGCACTCTAAGATCAACCCAAAAGGTGAGACGGACTCAACGACTTTTTCCTTGTGAGGCTCCTTATCGAATCTTATCAACCGCTATCAATTCGGATCACCCATCATTGATGTGCCCGTCCCACCTCTCGAAACACCTATGAGTTTCGACAGTCTAGGATCGACCCGGAAGGCTAAACGGATTTGGTGACATTAGCCTTTCGAGGCTCCTTATCGAATCTTATCAAGCGTTATCAGTTTGGATCACCCACCACTAATGTGCCCGTCCCACCCCTCGAAACACCTGTGAGTGTCGGCACTCTAGGATCGACCCGAAAGGCGAAACGGACTCAACAACATTTGCCTTGTGAGGCTCCTTATCGAATCTTATCAACCGCTATCAATTCGGATCACCCATCATTGATGTGCCCGTCCCACCTCTCGAAACACCTATGAGTTTCGACAGTCTAGGATCGACCCGGAAGGCTAAACGGATTTGGTGACATTAGCCTTTCGAGGCTCCTTATCGAATCTTATCAAGCGTTATCAGTTTGGATCACCCACCACTAATGTGCCCGTCCCAACCCTCGAAACACCTGTGAGTGTCGGCACTCTAGGATCGACCCGAAAGGCGAAACGGACTCAACAACATTTGCCTTGTGAGGCTCCTTATCGAATCTTATCAACCGCTATCAATTCGGATCACCCATCATTGATGTGCCCGTCCCACCTCTCGAAACACCTATGAGTTTCGACAGTCTAGGATCGACCCGGAAGGCTAAACGGATTTGGTGACATTAGCCTTTCGAGGCTCCTTATCGAATCTTATCATCCGCTATCAATTCGGATCACCCATCATTGATGCGCCCGTTCCACCCCTCGAAACACCTGTGAGCGTCGGCACTCTAAGTTCAACCCAAAAGGTGAGACGGACTCAACGACATTTGCCTTATGAGGCTCCTTATCGAATCTTATCATCCGCTATCAATTCGGATCACCCATCATTGATGTGCCCGTCCCACCTCTCGAAACACCTGTGAGTGTCGGCACTCTAAGATCAACCCAAAAGGTGAGACGGACTCAACGACTTTTTCCTTGTGAGGCTCCTTATCGAATCTTATCAACCGCTATCAATTCGGATCACCCATCATTGATGTGCCCGTCCCACCTCTCGAAACACCTATGAGTTTCGCCAGTCTAGGATCGACCCGGAAGGCTAAACGGATTTGGTGACATTAGCCTTTCGAGGCTCCTTATCGAATCTTATCATCCGCTATCAATTCGGATCACATATCATTGATGTGCCCGTTCCACCCCTCGAAACACCTGTGAGCGTCGGCACTCTAAGTTCAACCCAAAAGGTGAGACGGACTCAACGACATTTGCCTTATGAGGCTCCTTATCGAATCTTATCATCCGCTATCAATTCGGATCACCCATCATTGATGTGCCCGTCCCACCTCTCGAAACACCTATGAGTTTCGACAGTCTAGGATCGACCCGGAAGGCTAAACGGATTTGGTGACATTAGCCTTTCGAGGCTCCTTATCGAATCTTATCATCCGCTATCAATTCGGATCACCCATCATTGATGCGCCCGTTCCACCCCTCGAAACACCTGTGAGCGTCGGCACTCTAAGTTCAACCCAAAAGGTGAGACGGACTCAACGACATTTGCCTTATGAGGCTCCTTATCGAATCTTATCATCCGCTATCAATTCGGATCACCCATCATTGATGTGCCCGTCCCACCTCTCGAAACACCTATGAGTTTCGACAGTCTAGGATCGACCCGGAAGGCTAAACGGATTTGGTGACATTAGCCTTTCGAGGCTCCTTATCGAATCTTATCATCCGCTATCAATTCGGATCACCCATCATTGATGCGCCCGTTCCACCCCTCGAAACACCTGTGAGTGTCGGCACTCTAGGATCGACCCGAAAGGCGAAACGGACTCAACAACATTTGCCTTGTGAGGCTCCTTATCGAATCTTATCAACCGCTATCAATTCGGATCACCCATCACTGATGTGCCCGTCCCACCTCTCAACACCTATGAGTTTCGACAGTCTAGGATCGACCCGGAAGGCTAAACGGATTTGGTGACATTAGCCTTTCGAGGCTCCTTATCGAATCTTATCATCCGCTATCAATTCGGATCACCCACCACTAATGTGCCCGTCCCAACCCTCGAAACACCTGTGAGTGTCGGCACTCTAGGATCGACCCGAAAGGCGAAACGGACTCAACAACATTTGCCTTGTGAGGCTCCTTATCGAATCTTATCAACCGCTATCAATTCGGATCACCCATCATTGATGCGCCCGTTCCACCCCTCGAAACACCTGTGAGCGTCGGCACTCTAAGTTCAACCCAAAAGGTGAGACGGACTCAACGACATTTGCCTTATGAGGCTCCTTATCGAATCTTATCATCCGCTATCAATTCGGATCACCCATCATTGATGTGCCCGTCCCACCTCTCGAAACACCTATGAGTTTCGCCAGTCTAGGATCGACCCGGAAGGCTAAACGGATTTGGTGACATTAGCCTTTCGAGGCTCCTTATCGAATCTTATCAAGCGTTATCAGTTTGGATCACCCACCACTAATGTGCCCGTCCCACCCCTCGAAACACCTGTGAGTGTCGGCACTCTAGGATCGACCCGAAAGGCGAAACGGACTCAACAACATTTGCCTTGTGAGGCTCCTTATCGAATCTTATCAACCGCTATCAATTCGGATCACCCATCACTGATGTGCCCGTCCCACCTCTCAACACCTATGAGTTTCGACAGTCTAGGATCGACCCGGAAGGCTAAACGGATTTGGTGACATTTGCCTTGTGAGGCTCCTTATCGAATCTTATCAACCGCTATCAATTCGGATCACCAATCATTGATGTGCCCGTCCCACCTCTCGAAACACCTATGAGTTTCGCCAGTCTAGGATCGACCCGGAAGGCTAAACGGATTTGGTGACATTAGCCTTTCGAGGCTCCTTATCGAATCTTATCAAGCGTTATCAGTTTGGATCACCCACCACTAATGTGCCCGTCCCACCCCTCGAAACACCTGTGAGTGTCGGCACTCTAGGATCGACCCGAAAGGCGAAACGGACTCAACAACATTTGCCTTGTGAGGCTCCTTATCGAATCTTATCAACCGCTATCAATTCGGATCACCCATCACTGATGTGCCCGTCCCACCTCTCAACACCTGTGAGTGTCGGCACTCTAAGATCAACCCAAAAGGTGAGACGGACTCACCGACTTTTTCCTTGTGAGGCTCCTTATCGAATCTTATCAACCGCTATCAATTCGGATCACCCATCATTGATGTGCCCGTCCCACCTCTCGAAACACCTATGAGTTTCGCCAGTCTAGGATCGACCCGGAAGGCTAAACGGATTTGGTGACATTAGCCTTTCGAGGCTCCTTATCGAATCTTATCATCCGCTATCAATTCGGATCACAAATCATTGATGTGCCCGTCCCACCCCTCGAAACACCTGTGAGTGTCGGCACTCTAAGATCAATCCGAAAGGAGAGACGGACTCAACGACATTTGCCTTATGAGGCTCCTTATCGAATCTTATCAACCGCTATCAATTCGGATCACCCATCACTGATGTGCCCGTCCCACCTCTCAACACCTATGAGTTTCGACAGTCTAGGATCGACCCGGAAGGCTAAACGGATTTGGTGACATTTGCCTTGTGAGGCTCCTTATCGAATCTTATCAACCGCTATCAATTCGGATCACCAATCATTGATGTGCCCGTCCCACCTCTCGAAACACCTGTGAGTGTCGGCACTCTAAGATCAACCCAAAAGGTGAGAAGGACTCAACGACATTTTCCTTGTGAGGCTCCTTATCGAATCTTATCAACCGCTATCAATTCGGATCACCCATCATTGATGTGCCCGTCCCACCTCTCGAAACACCTATGAGTTTCGACAGTCTAGGATCAACCCGGAAGGCTAAACGGATTTGGTGACATTAGCCTTTCGAGGCTCCTTATCGAATCTTATCAAGCGTTATCAGTTTGGATCACCCACCACTAATGTGCCCGTCCCACCCCTCGAAACACCTGTGAGTGTCGGCACTCTAGGATCGACCCGAAAGGCGAAACGGACTCAACAACATTTGCCTTGTGAGGCTCCTTATCGAATCTTATCAACCGCTATCAATTCGGATCACCCATCACTGATGTGCCCGTCCCACCTCTCAACACCTATGAGTTTCGACAGTCTAGGATCGACCCGGAAGGCTAAACGGATTTGGTGACATTTGCCTTGTGAGGCTCCTTATCGAATCTTATCAACCGCTATCAATTCGGATCACCCATCATTGATGTGCCCGTCCCACCTCTCGAAACACCTATGAGTTTCGACAGTCTAGGATCGACCCGGAAGGCTAAACGGATTTGGTGACATTAGCCTTTCGAGGCTCCTTATCGAATCTTATCATCCGCTATCAATTCGGATCACCCATCATTGATGCGCCCGTTCCACCCCTCGAAACACCTGTGAGTGTCGGCACTCTAAGTTCAACCCAAAAGGTGAGACGGACTCAACGACATTTGCCTTATGAGGCTCCTTATCGAATCTTATCATCCGCTATCAATTCGGATCACCCATCATTGATGTGCCCGTCCCACCTCTCGAAACACCTGTGAGTGTCGGCACTCTAAGATCAACCCAAAAGGTGAGACGGACTCAACAACATTTGCCTTGTGAGGCTCCTTATCGAATCTTATCAACCGCTATCAATTCGGATCACCCATCATTGATGTGCCCGTCCCACCTCTCGAAACACCTGTGAGTGTCGGCACTCTAAGATCAACCCAAAAGGTGAGACGGACTCAACGACTTTTTCCTTGTGAGGCTCCTTATCGAATCTTATCAACCGCTATCAATTCGGATCACCAATCATTGATGTGCCCGTCCCACCTCTCGAAACACCTGTGAGTGTCGGCACTCTAAGATCAACCCAAAAGGTGAGAAGGACTCAACGACATTTTCCTTGTGAGGCTCCTTATCGAATCTTATCAACCGCTATCAATTCGGATCACCCATCATTGATGTGCCCGTCCCACCTCTCGAAACACCTATGAGTTTCGACAGTCTAGGATCGACCCGAAAGGCGAAACGGACTCAACAACATTTGCCTTGTGAGGCTCCTTATCGAATCTTATCAACCGCTATCAATTCGGATCACCCATCATTGATGTGCCCGTCCCACCTCTCGAAACACCTATGAGTTTCGCCAGTCTAGGATCGACCCGGAAGGCTAAACGGATTTGGTGACATTAGCCTTTCGAGGCTCCTTATCGAATCTTATCATCCGCTATCAATTCGGATCACCCATCATTGATGTGCCCGTCCCACCCCTCGAAACACCTGTGAGTGTCGACACTCTAAGATCAATCCGAAAGGCGAAACGGACTCAACAACATTTGCCTTGTGAGGCTCCTTATCGAATCTTATCAACCGCTATCAATTCGGATCACCCATCATTGATGTGCCCGTCCCACCTCTCGAAACACCTATGAGTTTCGACAGTCTAGGATCGACCCGGAAGGCTAAACGGATTTGGTGACATTAGCCTTTCGAGGCTCCTTATCGAATCTTATCATCCGCTATCAATTCGGATCACCCACCACTAATGTGCCCGTCCCAACCCTCGAAACACCTGTGAGTGTCGGCACTCTAGGATCGACCCGAAAGGCGAAACGGACTCAACAACATTTGCCTTGTGAGGCTCCTTATCGAACCTTATCAACCGCTATCAATTCGGATCACCCATCATTGATGCGCCCGTTCCACCCCTCGAAACACCTGTGAGTGTCGGCACTCTAAGTTCAACCCAAAAGGTGAGACGGACTCAACGACATTTGCCTTATGAGGCTCCTTATCGAATCTTATCATCCGCTATCAATTCGGATCACCCATCATTGATGTGCCCGTCCCACCTCTCGAAACACCTGTGAGTGTCGGCACTCTAAGATCAACCCAAAAGGTGAGACGGACTCAACGACTTTTTCCTTGTGAGGCTCCTTATCGAATCTTATCAACCGCTATCAATTCGGATCACCCATCATTGATGTGCCCGTCCCACCTCTCGAAACACCTATGAGTTTCGCCAGTCTAGGATCGACCCGGAAGGCTAAACGGATTTGGTGACATTAGCCTTTCGAGGCTCCTTATCGAATCTTATCATCCGCTATCAATTCGGATCACCCATCATTGATGTGCCCGTCCCACCCCTCGAAACACCTGTGAGTGTCGACACTCTAAGATCAATCCGAAAGGCGAAACGGACTCAACAACATTTGCCTTGTGAGGCTCCTTATCGAATCTTATCAACCGCTATCAATTCGGATCACCCATCATTGATGTGCCCGTCCCACCTCTCGAAACACCTATGAGTTTCGACAGTCTAGGATCGACCCGGAAGGCTAAACGGATTTGGTGACATTAGCCTTTCGAGGCTCCTTATCGAATCTTATCAAGCGTTATCAGTTTGGATCACCCACCACTAATGTGCCCGTCCCACCCCTCGAAACACCTGTGAGTGTCGGCACTCTAGGATCGACCCGAAAGGCGAAACGGACTCAACAACATTTGCCTTGTGAGGCTCCTTATCGAATCTTATCAACCGCTATCAATTCGGATCACCCATCATTGATGTGCCCGTCCCACCTCTCGAAACACCTATGAGTTTCGACAGTCTAGGATCGACCCGGAAGGCTAAACGGATTTGGTGACATTAGCCTTTCGAGGCTCCTTATCGAATCTTATCATCCGCTATCAATTCGGATCACCCATCATTGATGCGCCCGTTCCACCCCTCGAAACACCTGTGAGTGTCGGCACTCTAAGTTCAACCCAAAAGGTGAGACGGACTCAACGACATTTGCCTTATGAGGCTCCTTATCGAATCTTATCATCCGCTATCAATTCGGATCACCCATCATTGATGTGCCCGTCCCACCTCTCGAAACACCTATGAGTTTCGACAGTCTAGGATCGACCCGGAAGGCTAAACGGATTTGGTGACATTAGCCTTTCGAGGCTCCTTATCGAATCTTATCATCCGCTATCAATTCGGATCACCCATCATTGATGCGCCCGTTCCACCCCTCGAAACACCTGTGAGTGTCGGCACTCTAAGTTCAACCCAAAAGGTGAGACGGACTCAACGACATTTGCCTTATGAGGCTCCTTATCGAATCTTATCATCCGCTATCAATTCGGATCACCCATCATTGATGTGCCCGTCCCACCTCTCGACACACCTGTGAGTGTCGGCACTCTAAGATCAACCCAAAAGGTGAGACGGACTCAACGACTTTTTCCTTGTGAGGCTCCTTATCGAATCTTATCAACCGCTATCAATTCGGATCACCCATCATTGATGTGCCCGTCCCACCTCTCGAAACACCTATGAGTTTCGCCAGTCTAGGATCGACCCGGAAGGCTAAACGGATTTGGTGACATTAGCCTTTCGAGGCTCCTTATCGAATCTTATCATCCGCTATCAATTCGGATCACCCATCATTGATGTGCCCGTCCCACCCCTCGAAACACCTGTGAGTGTCGACACTCTAAGATCAATCCGAAAGGCGAAACGGATTTGGTGACATTAGCCTTTCGAGGCTCCTTATCGAATCTTATCAAGCGTTATCAGTTTGGATCACCCACCACTAATGTGCCCGTCCCACCCCTCGAAACACCTGTGAGTGTCGGCACTCTAGGATCGACCCGAAAGGCGAAACGGACTCAACAACATTTGCCTTGTGAGGCTCCTTATCGAATCTTATCAACCGCTATCAATTCGGATCACCCATCATTGATGTGCCCGTCCCACCCCTCGAAACACCTGTGAGTGTCGACACTCTAAGATCAATCCGAAAGGCGAAACGGACTCAACAACATTTGCCTTGTGAGGCTCCTTATCGAATCTTATCAACCGCTATCAATTCGGATCACCCATCATTGATGTGCCCGTCCCACCTCTCGAAACACCTATGAGTTTCGACAGTCTAGGATCGACCCGGAAGGCTAAACGGATTTGGTGACATTAGCCTTTCGAGGCTCCTTATCGAATCTTATCAAGCGTTATCAGTTTGGATCACCCACCACTAATGTGCCCGTCCCACCCCTCGAAACACCTGTGAGTGTCGGCACTCTAGGATCGACCCGAAAGGCGAAACGGACTCAACAACATTTGCCTTGTGAGGCTCCTTATCGAATCTTATCAACCGCTATCAATTCGGATCACCCATCATTGATGTGCCCGTCCCACCTCTCGAAACACCTATGAGTTTCGACAGTCTAGGATCGACCCGAAAGGCGAAACGGACTCAACGACATTTGCCTTATGAGGCTCCTTATCGAATCTTATCATCCGCTATCAATTCGGATCACCCATCATTGATGCGCCCGTTCCACCCCTCGAAACACCTGTGAGTGTCGGCACTCTAGGATCGACCCGAAAGGCGAAACGGACTCAACAACATTTGCCTTGTGAGGCTCCTTATCGAATCTTATCAACCGCTATCAATTCGGATCACCCATCATTGATGTGCCCGTCCCACCTCTCGAAACACCTATGAGTTTCGACAGTCTAGGATCGACCCGGAAGGCTAAACGGATTTGGTGACATTAGCCTTTCGAGGCTCCTTATCGAATCTTATCAAGCGTTATCAGTTTGGATCACCCACCACTAATGTGCCCGTCCCACCCCTCGAAACACCTGTGAGTGTCGGCACTCTAGGATCGACCCGAAAGGCGAAACGGACTCAACAACATTTGCCTTGTGAGGCTCCTTATCGAATCTTATCAACCGCTATCAATTCGGATCACCCATCATTGATGTGCCCGTCCCACCCCTCGAAACACCTGTGAGTGTCGACACTCTAAGATCAATCCGAAAGGCGAAACGGACTCAACAACATTTGCCTTGTGAGGCTCCTTATCGAATCTTATCAACCGCTATCAATTCGGATCACCCATCATTGATGTGCCCGTCCCACCTCTCGAAACACCTATGAGTTTCGACAGTCTAGGATCGACCCGGAAGGCTAAACGGATTTGGTGACATTAGCCTTTCGAGGCTCCTTATCGAATCTTATCAAGCGTTATCAGTTTGGATCACCCACCACTAATGTGCCCGTCCCACCCCTCGAAACACCTGTGAGTGTCGGCACTCTAGGATCGACCCGAAAGGCGAAACGGACTCAACAACATTTGCCTTGTGAGGCTCCTTATCGAATCTTATCAACCGCTATCAATTCGGATCACCCATCATTGATGTGCCCGTCCCACCTCTCGAAACACCTATGAGTTTCGACAGTCTAGGATCGACCCGAAAGGCGAAACGGACTCAACGACATTTGCCTTATGAGGCTCCTTATCGAATCTTATCATCCGCTATCAATTCGGATCACCCATCATTGATGCGCCCGTTCCACCCCTCGAAACACCTGTGAGTGTCGGCACTCTAAGTTCAACCCAAAAGGTGAGACGGACTCAACGACATTTGCCTTATGAGGCTCCTTATCGAATCTTATCATCCGCTATCAATTCGGATCACCCATCATTGATGTGCCCGTCCCACCTCTCGAAACACCTGTGAGTGTCGGCACTCTAAGATCAACCCAAAAGGTGAGACGGACTCAACGACTTTTTCCTTGTGAGGCTCCTTATCGAATCTTATCAACCGCTATCAATTCGGATCACCCATCATTGATGTGCCCGTCCCACCTCTCGAAACACCTATGAGTTTCGCCAGTCTAGGATCGACCCGGAAGGCTAAACGGATTTGGTGACATTAGCCTTTCGAGGCTCCTTATCGAATCTTATCATCCGCTATCAATTCGGATCACCCATCATTGATGTGCCCGTCCCACCCCTCGAAACACCTGTGAGTGTCGGCACTCTAAGATCAATCCGAAAGGTGAGACGGACTCAACGACATTTGCCTTATGAGGCTCCTTATCGAATCTTATCAACCGCTATCAATTCGGATCACCCATCATTGATGTGCCCGTCCCACCTCTCGAAACACCTATGAGTTTCGACAGTCTAGGATCGACCCGGAAGGCTAAACGGATTTGGTGACATTAGCCTTTCGAGGCTCCTTATCGAATCTTATCAAGCGTTATCAGTTTGGATCACCCACCACTAATGTGCCCGTCCCACCCCTCGAAACACCTGTGAGTGTCGGCACTCTAGGATCGACCCGAAAGGCGAAACGGACTCAACAACATTTGCCTTGTGAGGCTCCTTATCGAATCTTATCAACCGCTATCAATTCGGATCACCCATCATTGATGTGCCCGTCCCACCTCTCGAAACACCTATGAGTTTCGACAGTCTAGGATCGACCCGGAAGGCTAAACGGATTTGGTGACATTAGCCTTTCGAGGCTCCTTATCGAATCTTATCATCCGCTATCAATTCGGATCACCCATCATTGATGTGCCCGTCCCACCCCTCGAAACACCTGTGAGTGTCGACACTCTAAGATCAATCCGAAAGGCGAAACGGACTCAACAACATTTGCCTTGTGAGGCTCCTTATCGAATCTTATCAACCGCTATCAATTCGGATCACCCATCATTGATGTGCCCGTCCCACCTCTCGAAACACCTATGAGTTTCGACAGTCTAGGATCGACCCGGAAGGCTAAACGGATTTGGTGACATTAGCCTTTCGAGGCTCCTTATCGAATCTTATCAAGCGTTATCAGTTTGGATCACCCACCACTAATGTGCCCGTCCCACCCCTCGAAACACCTGTGAGTGTCGGCACTCTAGGATCGACCCGAAAGGCGAAACGGACTCAACAACATTTGCCTTGTGAGGCTCCTTATCGAATCTTATCAACCGCTATCAATTCGGATCACCCATCATTGATGTGCCCGTCCCACCTCTCGAAACACCTATGAGTTTCGACAGTCTAGGATCGACCCGGAAGGCTAAACGGATTTGGTGACATTAGCCTTTCGAGGCTCCTTATCGAATCTTATCATCCGCTATCAATTCGGATCACCCATCATTGATGCGCCCGTTCCACCCCTCGAAACACCTGTGAGTGTCGGCACTCTAAGTTCAACCCAAAAGGTGAGACGGACTCAACGACATTTGCCTTATGAGGCTCCTTATCGAATCTTATCATCCGCTATCAATTCGGATCACCCATCATTGATGTGCCCGTCCCACCTCTCGAAACACCTATGAGTTTCGACAGTCTAGGATCGACCCGGAAGGCTAAACGGATTTGGTGACATTAGCCTTTCGAGGCTCCTTATCGAATCTTATCATCCGCTATCAATTCGGATCACCCATCATTGATGCGCCCGTTCCACCCCTCGAAACACCTGTGAGTGTCGGCACTCTAAGTTCAACCCAAAAGGTGAGACGGACTCAACGACATTTGCCTTATGAGGCTCCTTATCGAATCTTATCATCCGCTATCAATTCGGATCACCCATCATTGATGTGCCCGTCCCACCTCTCGACACACCTGTGAGTGTCGGCACTCTAAGATCAACCCAAAAGGTGAGACGGACTCAACGACTTTTTCCTTGTGAGGCTCCTTATCGAATCTTATCAACCGCTATCAATTCGGATCACCCATCATTGATGTGCCCGTCCCACCTCTCGAAACACCTATGAGTTTCGCCAGTCTAGGATCGACCCGGAAGGCTAAACGGATTTGGTGACATTAGCCTTTCGAGGCTCCTTATCGAATCTTATCATCCGCTATCAATTCGGATCACCCATCATTGATGTGCCCGTCCCACCCCTCGAAACACCTGTGAGTGTCGACACTCTAAGATCAATCCGAAAGGCGAAACGGATTTGGTGACATTAGCCTTTCGAGGCTCCTTATCGAATCTTATCAAGCGTTATCAGTTTGGATCACCCACCACTAATGTGCCCGTCCCACCCCTCGAAACACCTGTGAGTGTCGGCACTCTAGGATCGACCCGAAAGGCGAAACGGACTCAACAACATTTGCCTTGTGAGGCTCCTTATCGAATCTTATCAACCGCTATCAATTCGGATCACCCATCATTGATGTGCCCGTCCCACCCCTCGAAACACCTGTGAGTGTCGACACTCTAAGATCAATCCGAAAGGCGAAACGGACTCAACAACATTTGCCTTGTGAGGCTCCTTATCGAATCTTATCAACCGCTATCAATTCGGATCACCCATCATTGATGTGCCCGTCCCACCTCTCGAAACACCTATGAGTTTCGACAGTCTAGGATCGACCCGGAAGGCTAAACGGATTTGGTGACATTAGCCTTTCGAGGCTCCTTATCGAATCTTATCAAGCGTTATCAGTTTGGATCACCCACCACTAATGTGCCCGTCCCACCCCTCGAAACACCTGTGAGTGTCGGCACTCTAGGATCGACCCGAAAGGCGAAACGGACTCAACAACATTTGCCTTGTGAGGCTCCTTATCGAATCTTATCAACCGCTATCAATTCGGATCACCCATCATTGATGTGCCCGTCCCACCTCTCGAAACACCTATGAGTTTCGACAGTCTAGGATCGACCCGAAAGGCGAAACGGACTCAACGACATTTGCCTTATGAGGCTCCTTATCGAATCTTATCATCCGCTATCAATTCGGATCACCCATCATTGATGCGCCCGTTCCACCCCTCGAAACACCTGTGAGTGTCGGCACTCTAGGATCGACCCGAAAGGCGAAACGGACTCAACAACATTTGCCTTGTGAGGCTCCTTATCGAATCTTATCAACCGCTATCAATTCGGATCACCCATCATTGATGTGCCCGTCCCACCTCTCGAAACACCTATGAGTTTCGACAGTCTAGGATCGACCCGGAAGGCTAAACGGATTTGGTGACATTAGCCTTTCGAGGCTCCTTATCGAATCTTATCAAGCGTTATCAGTTTGGATCACCCACCACTAATGTGCCCGTCCCACCCCTCGAAACACCTGTGAGTGTCGGCACTCTAGGATCGACCCGAAAGGCGAAACGGACTCAACAACATTTGCCTTGTGAGGCTCCTTATCGAATCTTATCAACCGCTATCAATTCGGATCACCCATCATTGATGTGCCCGTCCCACCCCTCGAAACACCTGTGAGTGTCGACACTCTAAGATCAATCCGAAAGGCGAAACGGACTCAACAACATTTGCCTTGTGAGGCTCCTTATCGAATCTTATCAACCGCTATCAATTCGGATCACCCATCATTGATGTGCCCGTCCCACCTCTCGAAACACCTATGAGTTTCGACAGTCTAGGATCGACCCGGAAGGCTAAACGGATTTGGTGACATTAGCCTTTCGAGGCTCCTTATCGAATCTTATCAAGCGTTATCAGTTTGGATCACCCACCACTAATGTGCCCGTCCCACCCCTCGAAACACCTGTGAGTGTCGGCACTCTAGGATCGACCCGAAAGGCGAAACGGACTCAACAACATTTGCCTTGTGAGGCTCCTTATCGAATCTTATCAACCGCTATCAATTCGGATCACCCATCATTGATGTGCCCGTCCCACCTCTCGAAACACCTATGAGTTTCGACAGTCTAGGATCGACCCGAAAGGCGAAACGGACTCAACGACATTTGCCTTATGAGGCTCCTTATCGAATCTTATCATCCGCTATCAATTCGGATCACCCATCATTGATGCGCCCGTTCCACCCCTCGAAACACCTGTGAGTGTCGGCACTCTAAGTTCAACCCAAAAGGTGAGACGGACTCAACGACATTTGCCTTATGAGGCTCCTTATCGAATCTTATCATCCGCTATCAATTCGGATCACCCATCATTGATGTGCCCGTCCCACCTCTCGAAACACCTGTGAGTGTCGGCACTCTAAGATCAACCCAAAAGGTGAGACGGACTCAACGACTTTTTCCTTGTGAGGCTCCTTATCGAATCTTATCAACCGCTATCAATTCGGATCACCCATCATTGATGTGCCCGTCCCACCTCTCGAAACACCTATGAGTTTCGCCAGTCTAGGATCGACCCGGAAGGCTAAACGGATTTGGTGACATTAGCCTTTCGAGGCTCCTTATCGAATCTTATCATCCGCTATCAATTCGGATCACCCATCATTGATGTGCCCGTCCCACCCCTCGAAACACCTGTGAGTGTCGGCACTCTAAGATCAATCCGAAAGGTGAGACGGACTCAACGACATTTGCCTTATGAGGCTCCTTATCGAATCTTATCAACCGCTATCAATTCGGATCACCCATCATTGATGTGCCCGTCCCACCTCTCGAAACACCTATGAGTTTCGACAGTCTAGGATCGACCCGGAAGGCTAAACGGATTTGGTGACATTAGCCTTTCGAGGCTCCTTATCGAATCTTATCAAGCGTTATCAGTTTGGATCACCCACCACTAATGTGCCCGTCCCACCCCTCGAAACACCTGTGAGTGTCGGCACTCTAGGATCGACCCGAAAGGCGAAACGGACTCAACAACATTTGCCTTGTGAGGCTCCTTATCGAATCTTATCAACCGCTATCAATTCGGATCACCCATCATTGATGTGCCCGTCCCACCTCTCGAAACACCTATGAGTTTCGACAGTCTAGGATCGACCCGGAAGGCTAAACGGATTTGGTGACATTAGCCTTTCGAGGCTCCTTATCGAATCTTATCATCCGCTATCAATTCGGATCACCCATCATTGATGTGCCCGTCCCACCCCTCGAAACACCTGTGAGTGTCGGCACTCTAAGATCAATCCGAAAGGTGAGACGGACTCAACGACATTTGCCTTATGAGGCTCCTTATCGAATCTTATCAACCGCTATCAATTCGGATCACCCATCACTGATGTGCCCGTCCCACCTCTCGAAACACCTATGAGTTTCGACAGTCTAGGATCGACCCGGAAGGCTAAACGGATTTGGTGACATTTGCCTTGTGAGGCTCCTTATCGAATCTTATCAACCGCTATCAATTCGGATCACCCATCATTGATGTGCCCGTCCCACCTCTCGAAACACCTATGAGTTTCGACAGTCTAGGATCGACCCGGAAGGCTAAACGGATTTGGTGACATTAGCCTTTCGAGGCTCCTTATCGAATCTTATCAACCGCTATCAGTTCGGATCACCCATCATTGATGTGCCCGTCCCACCCCTCGAAACACCTGTGAGTGTCGGCACTCTAAGATCAATCCGAAAGGTGAGACGGACTCAACGACATTTGCCTTATGAGGCTCCTTATCGAATCTTATCAACCGCTATCAATTCGGATCACCCAACATTGATGTGCCCGTCCCACCTCTCGAAACACCTATGAGTTTCGACAGTCTAGGATCGACCCGGAAGGCCAAACGGATTTGGTGACATTAGTCTTTCGAGGCTCCTTATCGAATCTTATCAACCGCTATCAGTTCGGATCACCCATCATTGATGTGCCCGTCCCACCCCTCGAAACACCTGTGAGTGTCGGCACTCTAAGATCAATCCGAAAGGTGAGACGGACTCAACGACATTTGCCTTATGAGGCTCCTTATCGAATCTTATCATCCGCTATCAGTTCGGATCACCCATCATTGATGTGCCCGTCCCACCCCTCGAAACACCTGTGAGTGTCGGCACTCTAAGATCAATCCGAAAGGTGAGACGGACTCAACGACATTTGCCTTATGAGGCTCCTTATCGAATCTTATCAACCGCTATCAATTCGGATCACCCATCATTGATGTGCCCGTCCCACCTCTCGAAACACCTATGAGTTTCGACAGTCTAGGATCGACCCGGAAGGCTAAACGGATTTGGTGACATTTGCCTTGTGAGGCTCCTTATCGAATCTTATCAACCGCTATCAATTCGGATCACCAATCATTGATGTGCCCGTCCCACCTCTCGAAACACCTGTGAGTGTCGGCACTCTAAGATCAACCCAAAAGGTGAGAAGGACTCAACGACATTTTCCTTGTGAGGCTCCTTATCGAATCTTATCATCCGCTATCAGTTCGGATCACCCATCATTGATGTGCCCGTCCCACCCCTCGAAACACCTGTGAGTGTCGGCACTCTAAGATCAATCCGAAAGGTGAGACGGACTCAACGACATTTGCCTTATGAGGCTCCTTATCGAATCTTATCAACCGCTATCAATTCGGATCACCCATCATTGATGTGCCCGTCCCACCTCTCGAAACACCTATAAGTTTCGACAGTCTAGGATCGACCCGGAAGGCCAAACGGATTTGGTGACATTAGTCTTTCGAGGCTCCTTATCGAATCTTATCAACCGCTATCAGTTCGGATCACCCATCATTGATGTGCCCGTCCCACCCCTCGAAACACCTGTGAGTGTCGGCACTCTAAGATCAATCCGAAAGGTGAGACGGACTCAACGACATTTGCCTTATGAGGCTCCTTATCGAATCTTATCAACCGCTATCAATTCGGATCACCCATCATTGATGTGCCCGTCCCACCCCTCGAAACACCTATGAGTTTCGACAGTCTAGGATCGACCCGAAAGGCGAAACGGATTAGGTGACATTAGCCTTTCGAGGCTCCTTATCAGCTCTTATCAGCTGCTATCACTTTCGGTCCACCACCGCTGGGATCTCCTTACCATCCCCTATAACATATCCAAATTCCAGGGTCCTATCTTTGCTGCGACGCCAGATATGAATTTCCGGTCAAACAGACACACACACACACAAACACACACACACACCAACAGACACACTTAGCCGATTATATAAAGTAGGATTTTTACATTGCATTATTCTAACATGCTAGTCGTGCAGTCCTGACACGCAACTACTGCTCGTATACGTGGCTATGATGAAAAAAAACTACTTCTTTTTCGAATCGGCGAGAGCAAACTTTAGCTAGCTTCTGAACATGTCTGGCACTAGCGATATACATTACCAGTTGGGCTGTCGCACATTACTGCGCGCATCAAACAGGCGAGCACGCAAAATGAGCATGATCGATATCGATCGATCATGCTCGTTTTTTATGGGGAAAGATGAAATTCGCCGGATTTTGTTTCCCTTTTCCTTTTTCTGCGGAGGTCTCTCTTAGCGAACCGTTCGAATGATTATACCCAACAATCGACACCGATCAAGCTCATTTTGCGTGCTCGCCTGTTTGATGCGCGCAGTAGTGTGCGCCAGCCCAACTGGTAATAGTTATTTACCACCTCATATGGCACCTCTAAAGGGCCCACCACTTTTCGGAGGTCCAAATAATCTAACGATTAAAGTAAATGGATCAGGAAGGACATATGTTATCCACTAATCTTCAACCCTTCGGCTGAAGTGGCACTATTTGGATAGTTAAGAAATCGACAGTACTGGATTCGACTGCATCAATTGGTAGCAATTTATCTATTTGTTGGGCATCTATTTCCTACATATGGGTGGCAGATCCATATGCCAGTGATCGGTGCTTATCGGTTTTGCAAACATGCACTATTTGGAATTTTACGTAGTCTAGCGGTCGACACCCAGTATTGTGGCTATCACGGCATGAGAGAATGAATAGTTTGCTTTGCTATCACAAATCTAGATCGTAATTGATCATACATGTAGATCGCAGTATCAAAAGACATGCACCATTACTTGGAATGCTAGGCGATTTAGCGGTCGATACATCGGCAGCAGATATCAGAACATAAACAAAATATATTCAACCGATGGTGCTGAGCATCAGACGCATTTGCTATAGCAGTCGTATAGCAACAGTGAGCGGTGTATCAAATTTTATCCCTTTCTCATGTCCTAATGGCTCTTATCAGCCCTGTAATCCGTCATCAGTTTGGAAATGTCGCCATTAAGGTCCCTATACCCTGTAATACCGGTGAGTATGAACATTCCACTGTTAGCCAGAAGAATGAAGCGGATTCGACGACATTAGCCTTTTGACGCCACTTATCCAATCTTATCAACCGTTATCAGTATGAATCACTCACCATTCATGTGCCCGTCCCAACCCTCAAAACACCTATGAATGTCGGTGCTCTAGAAACAACCCGAAAGGGGAAACGGGTCCGGCCACATTTTTCTTTTGACGCTCCTTATCGAATCTTATCGACCGTTATCAGTTTGGATCACCAACCATTGATGTGCCCGTCCCACCTCCCTAAAACACCGATGAGTGTCGGCGCTCTAGGATCAACCCGAATGGGGAAACGGGTCTGGCCACATAAGCCTTTCGACGCTCGTTATCGAATCTTATCAAGCGTTATCAGTTTGGAACACCCACCATTGATGTGCCCGTCCCACCCCTCAAAGCACCTATGAGTGTTGGCGCTCTAGGGTCAACACGAATGGGGAAACGGGTCTGGCCACATAAGCCTTTTGACGCTCGTTATCGAATCTTATCAAGCGTTATCAGTTTGGAACACCAACCATTGATGTGCCCGTCCCACCTCCCTAAAACATCGATGAGTGTCGGCGCTTTAGGATCAACCCGAATGGGGAAACGGGTCTGGCCACATAAGCCTTTCGACGCTCGTTATCGAATCTTATCAAGCGTTATCAGTTTGGAACACCCACCATTGATGTGCCCGTCCCACCCCTCAAAGCACCTATGAGTGTTGGCGCTCTAGGGTCAACCCGAATGGGGAAACGGGTCTGGCCACATAAGCCTTTTGACGCTCGTTATCGAATCTTATTAAGCGTTATCAGTTTGGAACACCCACCATTGATGTGCCCGTCCCACCCCTCAAAGCACCTATGAGTGTTGGCGCTCTAGGGTCAACCCGAATGGGGAAACGGGTCTGGCCACATAAGCCTTTTGACGCTCGTTATCGAATCTTATTAAGCGTTATCAGTTTGGAACACCCACCATTGATGTGCCCGTCCCACCCCTCAAAGCACCGATGAGTGTCGGCGCTCTAGGGTCAACCCGAATGGGGAAACGGGTCTGACCACATAAGCCTTTTGACGCTCGTTATCGAATCTTATCAAGCGTTATCAGTTTGGAACACCCACCATTGATGTGCCCGTCCCACCCCTCAAAGCACCTATGAGTGTTGGCGCTCTAGGATCAACCCGAATGGGGAAACGGGTCTGGCCACATAAGCCTTTTGACGCTCCTTATCGAATCTTATCGACCGTTATCAGTTTGGATCACCCATCAGATGTGCCCGTCCCACCTCCCTAAAACACCTATGAGTGTTGGCGCTCTAGGGTCAACCCGAATGGGGAAACGGGTCTGGCCACATAAGCCTTTTGACGCTCGTTATCGAATCTTATTAAGCGTTATCAGTTTGGAACACCCACCATTGATGTGCCCGTCCCACCCCTCAAAGCACCTATGAGTGTTGGCGCTCTAGGGTCAACCCGAATGGGGAAACGGGTCTGACCACATAAGCCTTTTGACGCTCGTTATCGAATCTTATCAAGCGTTATCAGTTTGGAACACCCACCATTGATGTGCCCGTCCCACCCCTCAAAGCACCTATGAGTGTTGGCGCTCTAGGATCAACCCGAATGAGGAAACGGGTCTGGCCACATAAGCCTTTTGACGCTCCTTATCGAATCTTATCGACCGTTATCAGTTTGGATCACCCATCAGATGTGCCCGTCCCACCTCCCTAAAACACCTATGAGTGTTGGCGCTCTAGGGTCAACCCGAATGGGGAAACGGGTCTGGCCACATAAGCCTTTTGACGCTCGTTATCGAATCTTATTAAGCGTTATCAGTTTGGAACACCCACCATTGATGTGCCCGTCCCACCCCTCAAAGCACCTATGAGTGTTGGCGCTCTAGGATCAACCCGAATGGGGAAACGGGTCTGGCCACATAAGCCTTTTGACGCTCCTTATCGAATCTTATCGACCGTTATCAGTTTGGATCACCCATCAGATGTGCCCGTCCCACCTCCCTAAAACACCTATGAGTGTTGGCGCTCTAGGGTCAACCCGAATGGGGAAACGGGTCTGGCCACATAAGCCTTTTGACGCTCGTTATCGAATCTTATTAAGCGTTATCAGTTTGGAACACACACCATTGATGTGCCCGTCCTACCCCTCAAAGCACCTATGAGTGTTGGCGCTCTAGGATCAACCCGAATGGGGAAACGGGTCTGGCCACATAAGCCTTTTGACGCTCCTTATCGAATCTTATCGACCGTTATCAGTTTGGATCACCCATCAGATGTGCCCGTCCCACCTCCCTAAAACACCGATGAGTGTCGGCGCTCTAGGATCAACCCGAATGGGGAAACGGGTCTGGCCACATAAGCCTTTCGACGCTCGTTATCGAATCTTATCAAGCGTTATCAGTTTGGAACACCCACCATTGATGTGCCCGTCCCACCCCTCAAAGCACCTATGAGTGTTGGCGCTCTAGGGTCAACCCGAATGGGGAAACGGGTCTGACCACATGAGCCTTTTGACGCTCGTTATCGAATCTTATCAAGCGTTATCAGTTTGGAACACCCACCATTGATGTGCCCGTCCCACCCCTCTAAAACACCGATGAGTGTCGGCGCTCTAGGATCGACCCGAAAAGCGAAACGGGTTTGGCGACATTAGCCTTCCGAGGCTCCTTATCAGCCCTTATAGCTGCTATCACTTCCGGTCCACCGCCGCTGAGGTCCCCATACCACCCCCCATATCATATCTGAAATTCAGGATCCCACCTTTGCTGCGACGCGAGATATGAATTTCCGGTCAAACAGACACACACACACACACACAAACACACCCACACACACACCAACAGACACACTTAGCCGATTATATAAAGTAGGATAGTAGCAGCAGCCGGCATAACTCTGATTGTGGTATTCTCCAAAGAAGCTGGAGCAAATAGATTGATTTGAACATAGCTACTGACAATCGCACTGGTCTGCCATGGTTAACAACGAGTGCCCGAATTTCATCTCCAATTACAGACCCTCGTAGGCTTTTTGCGGCAAGCAAAGATACTGGCCATTCCCAGGATGTCATGCCCGCATAGTGATTCACTCACTTGTACGGCACCCAAACAGCTCACACTTTCTGGAAGCCGTGAGCATGTAGGCCTGCCAGTTTTCTCATGGGTGAAGTGAGCGCTGTTGTAGCCTGCTTATCGTCTAATCAACCTCCAAATCTCCAAGAATGACATTTTCTTACAGGCAGCATCAGAGGTTCTGTTCGAGATGCCTAGTAAAAGGACAGTGGAAAAGAACGTATGGAAATGGCCAAGAGCCCGAAAAATAGGACCCCTTCTCTCTTTGATTCTCAACGCGGACGACCTTTCCGTCAAGAAGCGGATACCCCGAACGACAATGGTATGCTGCCAAGTGAACACAAGGTGATGTTGGAAATACGAAAGCATCTTTTTCCTGGAGTCACCTTCAGGCTGTAACTGTGAATGCGCGCTGCAATACCTTAGATCTCACCGCACGTCTTTGACCGCTCTCATCGTAGCCATCCAGGTATCACGTCGCTTGGAGGTGGGGTCGGTCATCCAAAGGCGTCAGCTCTTACCAGTTGCGCCGCTACTTTAGCTCGGAGGCGCACTTTTTCACCGCAATTTCGCCACAGATAGCCTTCTTGAGCTCATTGTTTCCATCTGAGTAGCTTCTTTCAAAGATTTCTCAATAACCACATTACTCCTAACGCTGTCTTTAAATCGAACCACCTGCATGTGAGTGGACAGCAGGATTCATATCTTACAGTTTGAAGAGATTGCAACGGCGAGGCAATGCATTGTAACAGGTGGTATTCTTAGTGACCACAGCGCAAATATTATCACCTGTTTCCTAAACTAGAGACTATGCAGACACTTGTAAAAAACCACGTGTGAATGTTTTTTTATTGAACCGATTCTTGCTACAACTCTGCGAGATTAATTTATATGCGTTTCTAGGGAATTACCGCCTTATGCTCTGGAACGCTGTGGTAACAAACGAATACAAGTACAGGCTAAACAAAATTTCAGAGCAGCAATTTCAAGAATCTTCGGAAGGTTGTAAGACTCATGCACTGACAGAATAGACGCTTTGTGAGTGGGCAAATTGCAACCACCCGAGCGATCGAATCAAAGTCTATCGACCGCGACAGCTCAACTATTCGAACTAACAAAGCAGCCCAGGTGTTCACTTGTTGATGAGCCACCAGACTTCGTTCTTGATCCGACATCATTTTTGACAAAAGAGCCGATGAGTGATTACTTTTGAAAAGTGGTAGCCGTCTTTAGAGGTGTGATATGCAGTGGTATATGACCGAATTGCCTACCACTAATAAGCTTTGAGTACGTGAAGCTCTGCATGTGAACGTAATTGGCACTGTTGCGCGCTTTGCACGTGAACAACAGTTAGGCAAACTCCATAATTTCAAGCATTCCTGATTCCGTAAACAAAGCATTTCCCAATGTGGCCATCCGCACAATCGAGCATCGGTGGAGCTTTGCCAGAAGGCGACTGAGCTGCATAGGATCCCTCTCATGAGTTTACTATTAAACCAGGTCAGCTTCATCTACATCGCGTTACGGGGCACCGGTGCGAAGTGGGCTGTGGGTAGTTAGGCGAAAATCCATATTCTACATTTTCGCTGTGGGGTAGTCCATTTACAGCCTTCACTACAAAGGCCCATCAGAGGAGTAGGTGTCGATCCACATGCAATGTGCTCTACGGAGGGTAAGCTTCTGCAAATGTGTCCATCTAATGGTGTGGTCCATCACATTGCGCGGCGCTCCGTACGAAAACCGACAGTTACGACCCGTGGCACTGTTGCAGCTTTTCAACTTCGCCGACTGTAATCATTCAATGGAATCCCATTACCTGTTTTCAGCTCACTACACAGAAATCTGTGATTGCGGTCGATGTCGACCAATAGGACTTCATTGAATTTCTGCAATAGCATCACCTATTGGTGTGGCTCGCTGATCATTTTCCAGAATTTCGTCTCCTAGGGGGGCACTCGCTAAGTGGTATGATGGTCCATAAGCCGCTCCCAGCCTTTTGCACAAAAACCGATATTTTTAACCAGTAGCCTGGTGAGGCTCCTCCCACCGTGATCAGTTGACATTATTTTTGTCACTCTAGTAGCTCCGAATTTCTCCTGGACCCTAGACCGCTCTGGATCAGAACTTTCTGGGTTGTTGATTGCACGTTCCATTGCAGGTGGGCCTCCACTTACCTCAGTTACGTGCAAGACCGCCTGGGCATCGCTAACATCGCAAATCTCAATCGATTTTTTCGTAGTCTCTTGGCTGCTCATGAAGCAACTTATAAACGCTTGTAGTAAGCACCACCTATTTGGAGAGCATACCCTTCACTTATTTTGGCCCACCTTATCCCGACTCCTGGGTTCTTCTGAAACGAATTGCAGAATTGCACTCAGCACCGAGCATTTTAACGCATGCCCTGCACAGTGGGCGATGTCTGACATGGTCCATGTGCTACCCGTTCATCTCTTCTTCATTTTCTTTTTCACCCTCCTTATCGAATCTTATCAACCATTATCAATGCGGGTCACCCACCATTAATGTCCTCGTCCCAGCCCGCACAACATCTGTGATTATGAACTCCGCAGAATCAATGCGAAAACGAAACGGTTTCGACGACTCTGGCCTTTTCACCCTCCTTATCGAATCTTATCAACCAATATCAGTTCACCCATCATTAATGTCTCCGTCCCAGCCCGCACAACACCTGTGAGTATGAACGCTCCAGGATCAATGCTTCTAAAACTAAACATACCTGCATGCCATTCCAGTGTGCCGACACCAAAGCGACATCAGCACCGCAGAATGACGGCGAGGGGAAATAGGTGTTTATATAAGTACGAGGTGCTATCACAATGATATCATAGCCGTACAGTGATACCCTAACACCCATCACTCCCTCCAAACTTAGAGCGGTTGCTTTGCTCTATCACTCCATGATCACAATCAATCACTTGCGGACGGATAGACATACATACCGACATACAAACCGACATACAAACTGACATACAAAACGACACATAAAGTAAATGGTTTACATAATAGAGGGATAGCATCAAGGCATAGCTAGTAAATCTGATGGGGTTGTCGATACATGCATGTTCAATCATCAAGTGCTGCACTATCAGTTGAGATCAGTTGAGAGACCGTATCGCATATATTGCGGGGCTGATAGTGCATGTGACCCAGTCCTTAGGAGGTCCAAAACACTTCTAGAACAAAACCAGAGCTTTGCGAGTTTGCCATTAAGCCCATACGAGCAGCGAGCAGATGAGCTGGTCACCTAATCGGAACGACGACGGTGAGTGTCAGCAACTGCAGATGTACTGGAACATTGCTGCTCCATTATTGATTTTCATAGCAATAAATGCAGAGTGTTTCAGGTGCGTTCGCAATGAGAGGTGGGGTACCATAGGAATGTTGAGTGATGACGAACCGTCCTCGTGTCTAACTTGTTCAATGCTATGCACTGACATACCTCTATACGACCTATGTGTTAGTGGCGTGCCATAAATGTCCTATACTCGTTTCGCCGAGTGTAGTTACAGGTAGCAAGTGCCATTCGTAAGTCACCAATTTGCAGTTTCTTCGGCTGCTTGTAAGGATTCGACTGGTTATTTTTGCGGAAAAGTGGATTTTGGATATTCTGGTTTCTTCGTGATTGACCCAGACGTGTGAGAGTAGAACCTCCGTCAGAATACCCACTGCAGCGTGAGAGACTCTTCCATCGAGTTGCTTCAGCCACGCTGGAGGCTCTTTCTCCCGGATTTAGACAAAAAGGTCACAATTGTCGTACTCAGAAAACGTGTTTGCCATGTTTTCAGCAGCTTTCGCTGTACTCAGCTTGAGATAAAAGCAACTGTTGAAGGTGACTCAGGCAACACCAGAAATATACCCCTTTTTGTGCATGATTCAAGGTACATTTTTGTATCTCGTTGATCATGTCAAAGCATATCAGAAGAAGCAGTGTACAGAATTCAATAAATTAGACGCGCGATTGATGCGTCATCATTCAAGACTAAAAGCTGTCTTCCCTCCTCATTGCTAGCAGCAACGTTGGAAAATAAAAAAACCGCGCTAACCTCATGGTTTCTCTATTAGTAAAACAGGAAGCCACTAGGGCCCGTACTGACGTAAGCGCGCATTCTCATGGGTGCGGCATGTAACTTTGCAGTGTCTGGGTCTATGGATGTGTACCTTAATGTCAGGATGCCGCACTGCGGAATGTCGCAAGCGAAGCAATGCGTACGAGCTAAATTGTTGGGTCCCGAAGCGATTAGAAGTCAACTGCGTATCGCACTCCTAGCATTACGTTGTAATCGTTTTGAGACCCAACTACCGCGACGCGCATAGCTCGCACACACTGTGTCGCACGCCGCTCGCCATCGTGCGGCATCCTGACATTAGGGTACATATCCCTGGGTCTATTGATACCCACGTTCCGCCGTGAATGCGGTGCAGTCAAGCTTCCAAACACTCGAAGCAGTAAGTAGGATTTGAACTGGTCACTGATGTCTCACAGGGGTGGAGGTTGCCTCGAGTCAAACTACCAATGAAGGAGGTCTCATTGGTAGTGAGTACAGTTTGACTCCCAGGGATGGAACGCTTTTTGTAAACGTTGAGGGTATGCGCTTGGAACACATAAGTGACTTTCACTTTTCCTGAGCGGCGCCACGAATACCTAAACGGGAGTGAAAATGTTTCCTCTGAACGTAGTCCTTGATGTACTAATTCTATAAAGTACTATTTGCAGCGCTGCGTATGAGCATATTTAGACGTGCTCTTCGATTTCGCGTAATAAAAGAAAGCAAACTGCGTAGAAAATCAAAAAAAGAAAGCAACAACTAACAGAGAAACCAGTTCATTATTGGCATGCACTAAAAGGCATATGGCCCTCACATTCCACAATAAGAGCACCTTACAGTTACCGGATGGTGTGGCAGTAAGGCGATGGCTTTTCACTCGAGCGGTAGCCATGAAGTTTGTGGTTCAGAACCCGATAAACTCTCGCATTTCCTTGTTTTCCCATTTTTATCATCATATATGGCTCTTTGTCTTCAATGGGGAGCGAAATATCGACCCTTCTTTGTCATCTGTAGGACCGCACAGGAAACTAAAGTTCAGTAGTATGCTTTGCATACGCACCCCATTTTCCTCTACTGAATGGAGCACTTACTCTGTATGCCGGTTTGTATGTCGTTCTGTATGTTTATCCGTCCGTGTTAGTGACCGTGATTGGTGTGATTGAAGACACCGGGAGGAGGGCAATTTTGGTTTACGGTATGGTAGGATGGTGGCTTTTGGTTGCGGCACCTTGCAACCAAAAGCCACCATCCCACGTCAAGACGCCAATACGTCGAAAGTGAATTCATTAGGTTCTAATTGCAATCGCACTTTTTTCTTACGCTTTCGCTTATTCTTCATTTATTTGTTTTACTTGCGTTGCTATATGTTGTTTTGCTTAATTCACATCATCACCAATGAATAGAATACACTCAACTAGACAACGAATGACATCTCCACAGCGGAGAACTCGGAATGTCATTGTGTTGATGCGAATATACACCATAGTGACGCGCTTTTGAATCCGTATTTGTCCACCGCTCATCGCTTCTAACTTTAAATATTCATACAAAACTTCTTTGCATCTTCCTCTTTCTTCGGACCCCTTCCGGTTTTTTCGAGGAATGGTAGAACAATGCAACCGCTCTAAGTAGGGAGAGACTGTTGGATGTTAAAGTATCACTGTGATAGCTGCTCACACTTATGCTCATACTTATATAAGCTTGATTTCGTACTCTCGCCGTTATCCACCAGTGGACTGATGTCGCACTAGGTGTCAGAACACTGGGATGGTAGTAGGTATGTTGGATTGTCGGAGGAGCAGTGCCGTTTGAACAAGACCGATCACAGGGTGGATAATTGAGGGAATGGAAACAATTGCAATCTTTTAGCAATTTATTATGGACTCAGACAGCTATCATAATCCCGCTATATGATTGGCTAAGTGTGTTTCTCAGTGTAATCTGGCTGAAAAAACTGGATCTGGCTGAAAATTTGCACAGAAGGGTAATTTGACCGCCTGTATATCATATCATAATCTTTCCACGCAACAAGGCCTACTTCGTGTGGTATGGGGGTCTCTTCGGCTTGATATGCTTCTCTCGTGAGTATCGTTATTAGTTATAAATGAAGTGTCAGAGTAAATGATGGGTGTGGTAGATACCAGTACAAGGAAACGTTCAGAAGTGAAAGAGAAGCACTCCCTGGCCATGAAACACAACATGCAAAAAAAGCCTCACCGGTGGGCAGCAAACCCTTAACTCTTGTCCTGGAGATCCGCAAGACTACTAGCGAGCCACGGCGCCCGTTGCTAATTCAGCAGCGGCCGTACTGACGGCAAAGTGCCTCGCCAATGAGATATCACAGGCAAACTTTGACCCCCTAACTCGCTTCGGAACAGAGCGTAGCACTTTTGGTTTTCACATTTCTAATCAGCGTTCGAAGCTCCATCGATCTGTAGGGGTCCCTATTCGAAGTTCCAAGGGAAATAGAGGGCTTTCCTGGTTAGCTGCTACCGAGCACCCTCCTTCATAGAGAAGGCCCGACTCGCCGGGCTCCTTTGAGATTTCATTTTTTTTTCTGGGAATGTGTTTTACACAATCTCCACATACAGGGTGTCAGTGCGCATCACTGGTACGGATACCGGCAATGAGCGCTCGGTGACAAAGATCACAAGGTGATATATGCTAATTGTTCGGAGCACACTGACAATGAGTAAAGAAAACGCGCATACCCTTCCGCGAAGCCTCTTCCTTATCCAATTCGATAGGCAGGGAAAGAGGACACATTATGGTCTTCACATTATTAGGGAAATACTTCTAGATTTATCGACACATCTCAGTCTTTTGGTATTCTCAAGAACTATCTCCACGCTGCTCTTCAAAAACCGTACCGATCGCGACTTTTTGCATTTGACCGCAGAACGAAACAGAAAATTGCCCGAAGACAGTGTTCACTTTAACTCTCGTGCCTCGTTGCGCTCCGAAACTTTCGGGACGCTGAACAACAGGAAACCGTGGAAAACCGAGGTAAACTTTCAAAACCCCTGGGACATCTGCTCTCCTATCAGCTTGGACAAGATAACCACATTATCATTTGATTGTCTTGTCCAAGCTGATAGTAGATTTTCATATGATAATATCATCCGATAAGGTTGTTGTTACAATAACGATTCTCCATCGTTTTCTATCGCAGTCGATATCACTCCTCTCATGCACTTATACGCCTGCTTATAAATCATACATGGGTGCGGGTCATCTCGAGACGACGGCCGCCATCCCTCGCACGAGTTCTCTACGTGTTTAGCACCACTCTCGTGACGCCATGATGGTGGAGCGAGGGTGCGAGCTAAGCGCAGTAGTGGAAGGGCTATCTACGAGTGAAACCAGGATAATCGTGATGTCGTGAACTGCGCCTTAGGAGTCAAAGAAGTGGGAAATAAAGCGGCAGTTGTGACTGACTTTTCCCGAAGCGTACATGATCTACATGCCATGTATGATTCACGAAGGGCTTTAAAGGTACAGTTCTTGATAATGCGAGTCCTGGCTTCATCCGCAAGTAGATGTGCTTTTCCAAAATGAATCCGTTAATGAGATGGCGACTGCCATCTCAAAATGACTTACACTCATCCACGATTTAGCCAACGGACCTGCGTGGACAAAAGGGATGATATCGACGGTAATAAGACAGGGTGCAATCGCAATGAGGGCGGGGGGGGGGCATTCTACCAGTGGACCCTATTTTCACCAGAGCGAAGAAGGGGAAAAGAGGCCCCCCTTCCTTTTTCGTGGCTTAGTGAAAAATATTCGCTTGATTGTACTTGTAAAACTTTTTGTGAGATACTACTCCTCCCCCTCATTGCGATAACACCCAAGACAGAGTGGGGGAGTTCTAGCGATTGACACTGACACTATTACCTAAGGACTTGTGCAAATGCTTGCTTCTAAAATGCAAACTTCTCGAAGAAAGATGAAAAACCTTTATCTCCAAAGTTCTCAAATGTTATCTTTGTTTCTCGTCACTATTGTGTTTTTCAGCACAACTAGATTATTTATGGAGCACGTCGATTCGCAGAGATTTTGCGAACTGTGCCCATCAGATATGATCATTACACCTCATGTGACGATCGACATGAAAGCAAAGGTATCGGTTCCGGCAAAGTTATATACTGCAACCCCAATTAGGGCGCATTGACTAGAGGAGTACATGAGGCGTGATAATCAGACGTGTTCAAAGCCCCTCGCGAAGTCACACCGTCTGTGGATAATGTACGCTCGGGAAAGTTCAGTCACGATTGCCACTTTATATCCCAACCCTTTCGCTTGAAACATTCTTTTGTTCCCTACTGCGCTCTGATGCAGAACGCTTCCATCGGTGCGGCTACTGAAAGGAAGCGTGGAGTTGTTCTGTGAGAATGCCAGGAAAATGTGAGGATATATCGTTGAATACATCACAGACAAAAAATTTGCCCACAGTAATGTAAAGGTGTTTCACTAAATGTATTTTAGATAAGAGTTATGGTCATAATATGTTCCGCTGCCAATTAAATAGGAAGTCTCTGTGGATGGCGCATCTCACACGCAGCTCAGTGTACTATAACCACTGACAGCATGTAAGTGAAGAGTTTGCGAAGCGCATATATAGAAGGAATGAAATTTCCAAAGGAATCTGGCGAAGACGGAATGCTCTGAGAAAAGTGGGCGTCCGGCGGCAGCTGAACGATCCGAGTGGTGATGCAAAAAGCCGTTTGAGAGAGTGCACAATTCCTGAAAGGTCTTCTTGAGAATGACGCTTCAGTTGCGGAGTAGTGTAAGGTTATGAAGGTTAGAGTGGATGGTAGGGTAGAGCTTTTAGGCTGCACCGCCTATGTTTCACAGCATTCTCTGCACCTTTCATCAGAAACTATATATCCAATCGATAGGGCTTCTCCTGCTCTAAAAGACCAAGTATGTTTTCGAATCTTGGTAAGTATTTACAAGGCTAAGAGATGGAGTGCACAGAAGGCGGAATTCGCACTTTCGACATCCCTTTCTCCTACCACTGAAGCCACAAAATTGTAAAGATCTGTTTGGATTCATAGAAAGATGTTGTGTTTGTATCTTTCAACTGTTTGTTATTTTGTAGCTCAGATTTGAAGTTCTCTATAGGCAAAAATCTGCACTTTCAGCACACCGAGGTCCGATAAAGCTGACTTTCTCTGCACGAGATCGAGTCATATGGGGCAAAATATGGGGGCACTAATACAAGAAGTGTAAGTCCCAAAAGTGCAGATTGTTGCTGACAATGAGTCCTCCATTTCTGAGCCTCCCAAAGATTAGACCATGAGCGATTCCGAAATATAACAAACACTGAGTTTTGGAAAGCTGCAAAAGCTCGAAGGACATATTTGTCTAATAATTTTAGCCTCGACGGTAGGCGAAAAAGAGGAAATGTCAAAAGTGCGAGTGTTCGTCTCTTGCTCACTCCATTGAGCCTCATAAATACTTAAAGGCATCATTAGGGGAAAGTCGGACGAAAAGTAAAAGAAATAGTGCATATGAAAGTCGAGATGCCTAGTAACAGGATAGTGGAGAAAAAACGGATGGAAATGGCCCGAAACCCGAAAAATAGGACCCCCTTTCCAATGTTGATTCTCGACGTGGACGACCTGTCCGTCAAGAGAGGAGTAGTCTGATCTAGTTTTCCATTGGCATGTTGCCAAGTATACACAGGGGAATGTTTGGAATTACGACAACATCTATCTTTTTGAGTGAGTTTCAAGCTAAAACTGCGAAAACGCGCCGCAAAACCTCCGATCCTGCCGCATCTCCTTGGCCGCTCTCACCCCAGTCAATTGGGGATTACCTCATCGGGAGGCGGGACCGCTGTGTCCAAGAGGCGAAACCGCTGCATGGTTGCGGTGTTTTGCAGGGTTTCTACAGCTTGGAGGGGCGCTTTTTCACCGGGATTCCGGCACAGATAGCCTTCTTAGGCCCAGGTCTACTAAAAGGGTGACTTCTTGTAGAAATTTCTCCATTACCGCATTGCCCCTAATGCTGTCTTTAACTAATGGAGGATCCAAATAGTACAAGTAGTGTCCTTTTCTAAGGCAGAAAAAGCTCCATCGACTACAATTATGATTTTTATCGTAGCGAGAAGAGAGTATTGTTGAACACAAGAAATAACCAACACGAGTTAACTTTACACTATGACTCGAGTTTCCCCGGTGGTGAATGAGCATGAGATCGAAATTCCTAATGCCGCCGGATGCAGTGACAAGAAATGGTGACCAAAGGTGAGACTTGGATGATCGAAAGGACGAAAAACTCAAGGTGTGGCACCTCCTCCCTCTGTTAGCTCTGTATTCTTATATGTAGTAATGCCAATTATTGGCTAAGAACAGAATGGTGCACGTAAGCTTCAGGGGTTTGAAGGTATAGAAGCCTCACAGATTTTGAGAACTTCACAACAGATAATGCGAAGTGAGTTCCTCAACAGATCATAGCGCTTCAATGGATCGCTGGTATGGTCACATTCTGTCTCCTACACCTAGCACAGGAAGTCCGTTTTCAGAGGCGGCATTTTTCATGGACCAGATACGGTCTACATGGACATCCTAGCGTGTATGTATTATACTTTTAGTGATCATTTCTCCCCAATCACCAAAACTAGCCTTCCTTCGAATTCGAAAAGGTAAAACAGTGAACGAAATGTCCGGTCAAATGAATTTTTGTGCTAGAAGCGATTAGAGCTTTGTAAACGTAAGCTTGTATCCGAATTCAAGCTGGAATCGATGCATTTTACATGAAGTACACATGGTCACCCTCGACGGAGCTGCCTCAGCAGCAGCACAAAATTGTTGTGAATCATAACTTTCACCAAATCATGGATATGATTCGGTATTTACTATACTTGATAATTCAATACTATCGACACTGGTTCAGAAAGGTGAAGCTTGTGCATTACTTGTACTTTTTTCCCTGAGTTTCAGGAAAAAAAAGAGGGCGTGCTAACAGTTGCGATAAATACCTAACCCTATCACTCCTGATTGTTAATGTTATCACTCTCAAAATGGCATGAGCAATTAATTCCACAAGAAAAAAAACTTACGATGTTGACAGCGAGTCATTGCAGAGAAATATTTGAACATCCTCAAGAATTTTACACTGTCGAGTGCAGTATTTTCTATTAGGATGCAACCGGTCCATTTGTACTTATTCTCCATTACATGCGGTAACGGTAATGAAGTAACAGTGCTTTTCACGATCAATGGTCCATAGAATATCGTGCAGTTGTCTGACGTAATTTGACGAAGAGACTCGAGAGGTGACGGCATCATACATTCTGCAATGCATCCCTCTATAGAAATTCGCTAGAAACGCTGTACGTGTTGGCATTTGTCGCACCGGTTACTAGCGCACTGGGAAGTAAGCAGGTATAGAAAGTACAACCACTAGAAAGTACATAAGTACATAAGTACAAGCTCATAAGTGCAACGAAACGACAAAGCTCGGACGCATTGACTGTGCTATAACAAAACACTCCTCGATTCTAGGTTTCTTGACCAGACATGGACGAATGAATTACACTTGCTATGCTCCACCATTATTTGCGTTATCGAATTAGTGGATTGGGAACTATTTTCCTACTTTCATCGCTTATTTACCACCGTATCCTTTGTCACAGGGCCAGCAAAATACACCAGTGGAAAGCTTTTTCTTTTTCAGAAGAGTACTGTCGACATCTGTGCACATTTGAACTTTTCCTCAATCGTGGATTCTGGGCAAGTCCAGTGAAACACTAAGCAGCGCTGTGACTCTTGGTCTTTCGCCAGGAAAACGAACAAAACCGGTATATTCGCTCAGGAAACTAGTGCCTTGTGAGGAGAGTACGGTATAGGAACAGGAAGGACTCGAGAGCTCAATTCTGAAGGTGAAACAAGAATCTCTCAGAAGTGCATGATCTGCGTTCGGGATGTCGAGGGACTAGCGCACCGTCACACACCTCGGAATATGAAGACAATCGGATTTTTAACATAATAGCACAGCTTTCCGGAGAATTAGAAGGGCTGCTGAGAAGACCTCCATAGATTAACATGAGTCATCAATTGAGTCAGTTTCCTACTATGACTGTAGGGAAATTCAAGGCGCTCTCACCAGAAAGGAACCCTTGGAATCCACGATCAGTCCTCACTAGGTCAGACTAGATGGTTCCAGAGGAGGCCGCTTTCGTAGGTGATCTTTTGAAAGGAATCGTCCACGGAAATTCAATGATCCTAATCACGATTAAAATCACTGTATTAGATATAGAACAAGAACAGGAATACAGAAAGAGCGAACAGAAATAAAGAAAGATATCTCCCTTCTGTAAAGTGTTCAAAGCAGTTTGACACGCAAGTTGACTATGCGATGCACTGGTCTGGGCTATCAGTTTATTCCAGGTAGTGTTGCACGTCGTCGTATTTACTCACTCCCGAGTCTACTTGTTCGGAGAAAGATCAGTGACCTCATCATGACATTCAAAATCCTTACCAATGAGTCTTCGATCAACTCGAATGACTTTTTATTCTAAATCACTCTGAAACGCGCGGAGGTGCCATTAAAATCAGGTGTTCGGCAGTAATAACTCAGGTCCGAGCTAAATAGATCTCAATCAGAAAAGTAGCTCTTCTCAATAAAATACTACGTGAGGATGTCATGCACTTTTCTCTGAAAGCTTCCAAAGCTTTAGCGAAAAAGCCAGTGCCTGCAGATGATTCCTCCTTATTAGATACATATATGACGTTGTTGTTTTGTTTTTTTTATTATTCACCCACTGGTATGCACCTCTTTCTAGTCCGATGTTTCTTCTGTTTAACGTTGTCAAACTCACGTGGATCTTGTCTACGTCAATTGATAAAGATAAAGATGAAGAACCAAAAATTTTTCCAAGGTCTGCAGTAGGAATCGAAAATTTGGAAGAAGAGCAGGGGGCATCCCACTATCGACATGACTTTGACCTAAGCCTAGAGGGGGAAAGGAACCCCTTCCTTCCTCCACTAGAGCCTACGCAAAAATATACGCATGAATATGCAGATTGACACCTCGAAGATCCCTCCTAGATGCATACAGTGTGTCCCAAAAGTATAGGTCCACCCTATCTTTCATCCATGTCTCCAGAATGGACCAGTGATTCCTCCCCAAATTTTTATCTGTGGTAACTGATCACTGTAGCGATCAAACGCCTCAGTAAAATTGGAGACATAAAATTGCAAAATTTTATTTGCTTTTTTTCCCAAAAATAAGGGTGTCCCAAAAATTTAGGCCCACTCAGCTTTTCCGCCTTGCTTCCATCGAAAGGTAAGTTGTGAAGTAGATGAGTTGACGCATCCTTCTGAGATTTACTCTACAGTGCCATGCCACGCGGTACGCATTTATCCGAGTACGAAAAAGGACAAATTCTAGCCTACAAGGGCGTGGGACTCAGCGATCGCAAAATGTCTGAGACGATGGGCCTATCCCACAACTTGATCAGCAGCATTTGTCGCACTATGGACCTGTACGGAACGAAAAAGAAAAGTGGAAGGACGCAGAAGCTTACTGAGAGGCAGAAGCGTCGGATCCTCAACGCTGCGTCTAATTCCAGAAAGGATGTTTGTCGGCTGTGCAGGGACTGGCACCTAATGTATGTATGTATCGCTGTTTATATGGTAGTAAATAACTTTCCAGAACGTCCAGATAAGCTCTGGAATCCATACGATGCGTGATGAATAGTATCCTGCTCCTACCAAAGCGAGAAAAGGCGACCCGTACCATAATACTACCACCAGCAAATCCGCGCTTCGAGAAGAAGAGCGGCTCTTACTCAAAATTCGCCAGTAACCAGCTAAGCCGTCCGGTCCGTCCAAATCGAATTTCTTCTCACCAGAAAAGATCAGCTGTAACGTTGTTACTAATGCTGTATGAACTACTATGTCAGTAATGTAACCCTGCAGACTACCTCTACCTATTGATGCGTCCAGTTGACATTTTACTTAGCAAAATGGGTTCGAGTCTCTTCGTGCACCCTCGTGAGGTATGGTGTGGACGAAAACCGTCTTCGCTCTATGTGAGGAGACGACTTGAACAGACGGTGCACAGTGCTTTTCGATACATTAGGTGCCAGTCCCTGCACAGCCGACAAACACCCTTTCTGGAATTGGACGCAGCCTTGAGGATCCGACGCTTCTGCCTCTCAGAAAGCTTCTGCGTCCTTCCACTTCTCTTTTTGCTTCCGTACAGGTCCATAGTGCGACAAATGCTGCTGATCAAGTTGTGGGATAGGCCCATCGTATCAGAAATTTTGCGATTGCTGAGTCCCACATCCTTGTAGGCTAGAATTTGTCCTTTTTCGTACTCGGATAAATGCGTACCGCGTCGCATGGCACTGTAGAGTAAATTTCAGAAGGATGCGTCAACACATCTCCTTCACAACTCACCTTTCGTTGGAAGCAAGGCGGAAAAGCTGAGTGGATCTATACTTTTGGGACACCCTTATTTTTGGAAAAAAAAAACAAATAGAATTTTGCAATTTTATGTCTTCAATTTTACTGAGGCCTTTGATCGCTACAGTTATCAAGTACCACAGATAAAAATTTGGAAAGGAATTGCTGGTCTATTCTGGAGATATGGATGAAAAATAGGGTGAATCTATACTTTTGGGACATACAGCAACTTTCCATGTGATGTTCCTCATTGCAATAGCACCAAGAGCAACTCCTCGCATTCCCAACGAGCATTTGAACAGCCGTCAGCTGGCAGAGTGCAGTTCAAGTTTTCGGGCTCAGTGTTGATTTGCTCCTCACTCTGCATCCCTGATGTGATCGTGGTATCTTTGCTCTTGAAACTCTCACGGCCGATCTCACTCGAGCGCCCACTCCGTCGGCTCAGCTTGATTCCTGTTTTATCTTGTGACACTTTGCACATTGTCCTGAGTAAGCATGCAAGGTCAAGTAAATATAGCGGTCTAACAACAACAACACGATCTTGTAGTTAGGCAAATACCACATAAATATATGGGTAACAGAAAAGCTTAAATTTCCGTGGACGACTTTTTTGAGGGCTTGCAGGTAATCCGAGGCAGTCGGGCGTGAAAAAATCGCCTTTCGGCACCCTACTACCAGTACGATACGGCTGCGTCTCCTTCCGGAACTGACAGCAAGCTGTGCCTTCAAGCAACTCAAAAGCACCAGAACAAATAGCTTGTCAACACGTTGTGTGAAAAGATTGCACGAGCAATTCCTGTAAATCCTTGTATATTTTTTTTCGCAGAGCGACTGAGTTTAAGTTAGTTTAAGTTTTTAGTTGAGTTACTAGGCTATGGTAATAAGCATCTCGTATTATGTTCACTTGTGATTTCAGCGTCTCCTTCATTACTGGATAGATGGTTTGTCTTCCGATCGTTTGCCGATAGCCGATTCACCCCTGTCTCGGCTAGCTTCGTCGGCCGCTTTTCTCGATACCCGATTTTTTCAGAAACCAGCAAACAAACAAAGGAGCAGAAGATGTGCATGCTTCTCGGTCAGCATAGCAGTGCACCACACCCCCTTGATTATTAGGTAAGGCGATCTTATCGATGTGAAATTTTGCTGTTATTCAAGCATCAACCAACCACACACATCGCCAGACTACGAGCAGGTGAAGGCGTATCACGAAAGCACGTCAATGGCATGAGTGACATATACATCTACAGGGGAGCCCGGTTACTAACGGAAGACCGCACTGGATCATTCTAAAGATGTTGGCAGTCTTAGTGTATGAAAACTGGAGAGCTCAATCAAGCGGCCCTCAATATCAATAGTTTAGCAGTTAGGTGGTGTGATTCGTTGTAATCCTGACTCTATCATCCCGAATGAGGTTAATCTGTGTCCAGTGCTCGATTACACATTATCTCTCTACCGTGCGCTGCCAACTTTGCCAACTTCGAAGTGGTTGAGACAATTCTGTTGCATGGTTCGTCCGAACTTTGTTGCTGACTGGATGCGTTTAACACGCAAACCGAAAGAAACGCTAAGCACCTCGCAATCGACATCGACAAGACAGCAACAGTACGTTAAGCATCACTCCACACCTCCGTCACTGTCCAGCAAGGTCGACCACAGGAATCGGGCCGCCATAGAAAAGCGACAGCTGTCAAAAACGGTCATTTGATGGCTTCGTTTAAGCACCGTGAGCATGGCAAACGGTATTTCTTAGTTTTTCAGTGAACTGCTCCAGCGAGATAAGAAGAATGCTATCCTACCTCCGTAGTTTTCTTGCACATCGATGAAGGGGTACCGAGAGAAACTTTGTATTACTGCTTTGTCTAACTTCTTATTGCCATGCACGAGTACAGGTTTTCCGGCGACTCCTTTGAGAGATTTAATGAAATTTGGTTTAAATTCAATGTACTCCAGCTGAGGGTTGTTGATAATCTTGAGCATCGGGCCTAAATATCATGGAATCAACACTGTAATCTGAGTGTTGCTAAGATGGCAGGTTCAATTGAATACACAACATTCCTGTGCTGTCTCAAGTAAACCGACACGTGTGGTATAAGGTAAAAGTGTTAAGTTTAAATGAAGTGGTGCCAACAGGCGCATTTTCTGAGGGTGATGGAGTATATTATGCGATAACGTCAGGACAATACAGTAACTGCAGAGACTTTCTAAGAGCACCCGCACTCATTTTACTTAGTTCTGTAAGAGCTCGCAAAATTGCGGTGATTGAAAGGATTTGAGCTCTCGTAGCTCCGTTCTGATTTGACTCTTACGGAATGTGGTATTGCTTCGCAGCTCTGACGAATCTTCACGAAAGATTGCGCCATGCGCTCATACCTCTCGCTAATGGCATGTAAATAGGTAAATACGTAAAGTTAGGAATGGTACTCGTACGAATTGGCCATCCTGTTTGATGTACTTCTTCTTCACTGAACTTAGACTAAAAGTCTGGAATGTACTGAATACGCATCTCCTAGCACTTTGTAATTAGTTGATTGTATCAGTATATGTTTTCACCGTATTTCGAATATGGTTGAGCGTGCGTTCCTTGCATTCAACGACATCTTCTCACGGTGTTCATATAACATGCAGGTTTTTTTTCGAGCGTGGAGACTCTATCTCATCATCCTCATTCCCACTGACTGTGACAAAGAGGCACATCTTTGTAGTAATCAATCTTTTTCCTTTCCAAACACACACGCTGTTGACGTGCATAAGGCTGGGTCCCTCCAATATTCGGAAAGAAGCAATCAACGAGGACCTAAGCTCAAGAGCTCTACAGTCTCAATCTACAATAACTGCCCCAAGTGTCCAAAAATAAGTCCAGAAAAAGCCGATTTATGTTTTTTTTGGTTTTTATAGCTCTTTTCTATGCACAATATCTATAAAAAAAATGCAGTGATACCATTTCGTAACTTTTGAACAGGTGTCCCTACTTTCTCCAAAAGACAGTTGTCAGGTTCAGGCCTCGATCTGAGGACCAACTCTATTCCGCTGAAATGGAAACTTCATGAAAATCCTGTAGTTTGAATTCAGATAGGAACTCTACTCTCTCCCCATAACTCCCGGAACTGATACAGGTTATCTCGCTAATCCGAGCCCTCGATCTCCTCTCAATCGGTTGGCTCGTTGGGATGGCTAAAATAGTGCATCGATTAACCTTTTACAGCTATATTCGCGATAACCTCTATTTTCACAAGGCACTATACATTGCAGTTTGAGCTCCGCGATGTATCTCGCGCTTCGCTGAGCACTGGTGGTGGGAGCAACACATAAGATAATTCAAACAGGATTGTTCAGCGATGTGGTTTGGGGAGTGCAGTGCACAACTTTATTATTAGGTTGTCCGGAAAACTTTCGGACTGAAGTCGGAGAACATTGTATAGTTAGCAAATTCATGGACATCGTGTACCGTTAATTTTGTAGTATTCGTGAGGTCTGAAGTTGGCGTACAGAAAGGTTAGGTCGAGCCCCACAGGTAGCGACCACGAGCCGTTTGTTCTGTGTTCGTGGTCGAGATTTCTTAAGCGATTCGTCACCGTTGTCGAACTTGTGATAGCAGTAGAACACTTCGAGCGACAGGGGTTTGCCCCTTCACTGTTTCCTGCAGAAAGCGACAGGTCTCATTCGCGGATCGGCCGGAGCCGTATTGTAGAAGCAGATCTGGTCGGTAGAGCATCTTCTTGCCATCCATTGCGAAGGCACTGCTGGGAACGGGAAAGATATGTTGCACATGCTGCTGACAGGTACAAATACCGGACATGAAACACAAATCTCTCAAGTTAGGTCCGCTCACAACATCGGGTGACAAAGATATGTTGAATATATACGGGAGGGGGGGGGTGTGCCAAAAAAGAGTAATTTTGCTCGCGGCTCTGATCCGTTGAGTGTAGAAAACGGAGTGTAAAGAAAGAGATGGAAGTGTTGGGGCAAAATATCTCTTGAATGTTCCTCAAGCAGGAGCAGGTTCTAGCTCATTACTTCCACCGTCATAAAATATGGAGCGTGCACTCGGCACAGTCAGACTATAGAGCATCTATAGAGCAGGCAATGGTCCTCCCAAAATAGCAGAGCCACCTACCGCGGCACGTCTCTCGTGGGAAACTTCCAGGGGACTGACCGTTCAGTCCATAGAAGTCACAAAGGTCTCACTGCTCAGGTAATGCTGCTGTGATTCGAAGTATCATTTTTCATGCCTCAATCCTGCCTCCGGAGGGGTTTCTGTGGTAAGGGCACGTTTTGATTCTTGGGAACGAAGGGCGCTTGGAACCTGAAAAAACCGATTGCTCAAGAACACCATCCAATATGAATCCCATTAGGCTCGAGAGAGAACGGACTTTAGCAAGGCTGTGGACGAGAACGACGAAATTTCGGTTTTTGTCCAGTTGAGGTGACACACCTTATTCACTCGGAAGAAGCTCCCGTTCCTGCTGTCGTGCAGAAGGCTGATACGGGGTATAGTTAGAGTGAGGTCTGCTCTTAACTTGAGGGAGAAAATGTTGGGTTGTTGCAAAATTAATTTCCATTTCAAGGTATCTGTAAATAAAAAGATTTTTCATCCTGAACTATTCCATTTCAAAGATAGCCAGGCATTCTATTTGGTAGGTTTTTTTTTTGCTCTTTCAAAAAATTCTATAAATGACTCTCTAACTGTTCCAGCCGGCCTTTTCCAGGGCTGCGTATAATCATGGACCGACGCGACTACCGAGTCATCATGCTTTACGAATTTAAATTCTCCGCAGCGGAGGCAGCCCGTAATCTCAGAAGTGTTTTTGGAAAGAATTGTCCTTGCGAACGTACACTGGAGCTCTAGTTTGAAAAATTTGCTTCTGGCGATTTTGTTATCGAAGAGAAGTCGGATCGCGGCCGCAGTTCGTCGCTTAATGATGAAGATTTAAGGAAAGCCGTCGAAGCAAACCCAGAGACGAATAAATAATATGCGTTAGCAAAAGACCCAGGCGTACATCACTCTACAGTGGCCAGACACTTGCTGGAAATCGGCAAGGTGAAGAAGGTGTCGAAGAGGGTGCCTCATGAGTTGACCGATGAGCAGCGTCTGGCACGTTTCGACACCTGCTCCAACCTCCTAGTTCGCTAAAAAATGAGCCATTTGTAAACCGTATTGTAACTTTAGATGAAGAGTGGGTTCTTTGTGATAACAGGAAACGGGGATTAGTCTGGATAGATAAGGATGCTAATCAAAAAACTTCTCCTAAACCCGACCTCCACTCTAAGAAGGTTACGATTATTGTGTGGTGGTGTTGTAAAGGTGTAATCCATTATAAATTCTTGCAACATGGTCAGCCAGTCACAGCAGAGTCTCCCTGTTGTGATCTGGAGCAAATGTATAGAAAGTTGTAAAAATTGTGGCCGGCGGTGGTGAATAGAAGAGGGCCGATCCTGTTGCAGGACAACGCAAGGCCACCCACCTCACAAATTACTCGACGAAAATTGACACACTTGGGTGTAAAAGTTCTTCCTCACCCAGCGTACTCTTCCGACCCCTCCCACAAAAAAAATCACTTTTTTCGAGCCTCCAATTCTCATCTGCGTCAGAAACACTTTACTCATTTAGACGGTGTTGAATGAGTCTTCCTTGAGTTCGTTGATTCTCGGATAGTAGTTTTTATAGTGAAGGCTTAGATTTATTGCCTGTCGTTGGCAAAAATGCGTAGATTCCGACGGGTTTTACTTCGATCGATAAACTTGTGTCTAAGCTGAGTTATAGTATTGGGTTGATTCATAATAAATCGGACAAATGGTAGTGATGATTTCTAGAGATCATAACTCAGTAACGAATCAACGAAAATGGACGCGCGAGGTACCGTTGGAATGAGTATGAAAAGCTCTTCGAAGTCCCGCAAAATAATCACACCAAAGTAAATTCATTCCGCCACAATGCCGCACGATTTCAAGCGGTCCAGAGACCACATCCGCAACGTCATACTATTTATATTGCTAGCTGGCCAGGAACCCGCGGATATCGGCAGACGTCTGATGGAAGTTCACAAGGAGCATGCCCCCGGTAGAAGTACACTGTAGTTGTAGCATTCGAAGTTTGCGTCAGGCGACTATTCCATCGAAGACGAAAACCGCGGTTGGTGGAGCGTACACGGCGTAGAGTACTGGGAGCTGCTCGATGAAGGTACCACAGTATCCGCCGACGTCTACGTTCGTCAATTACGAGAATTGAAGCCAATGTCCAAAGTTCGCTACGGCGGCGATCACATGTCTACTTCCAGCACGACAACGTGTCTACTTCCACAGACCGCACTTCGCAAGATCGACCAAGGCCGAGTTGCTGTCGTACAGTTGGACAGTACTTCTATACCCACCGTACTCACCAGACCTGGCCCCTTCAGATTTCCACCTTTTCTCCCACAGCCAACGCCACCTGGACGGCCAAGACTTCAAAACTCGCGACGAGGTCAAGGCGGCACTCGGCAACTTCTTCGAGCTCCAGCTTCCGGCCTTCTGGAGCAAGGGCATCCATGATCTGCCTATTCCGTGGCAGAAGGTCATCGATAAAGATGGCGTATATTTCAAGTGAATCCCTGTTGTCGTAAAAAAGTTGTACGACAATGATTAAAATTGGTCAATTTGTCCGATTTATTATGAATCAACCTAATAGTTTGAAGTACGCAGTACGTTTTCGAAATTATTTTTGCAACTCCCCAATACTTCGAAGGATCATGAAGTCAAAAAGATTGCTCTTTTTTTGGCACCTCCTGTGGATGATTGTGCGAGTAGACTCTTCCGTTTTTGGAGCTCATGAACAATCCTATAACAGACTGAGCTGAATACGACTTAATGGGAGACCTTCAATAGCCTTCATCTGCTCGGTTTCCTTCAACTGACTGATATCGTACTGTTCCTCTATCGGCCTTCACATCTTGCGCGGTTCCTTCTGTGCTTACACCCCCCCCCTACGGCTTGCAGCCTTAGCATACTGCAAAATGAATGCAAGTTTACTAGGCGGTGTACTCTCATAAAAAAATTCATTTGCGCACGGACAGACAGACTTACATACCGACATATTGACATGCCGACAAACATACCGATCGACATTCCGACTTACATTAACAAACAGACACGCAAAGTTACTGGTTCAAATGATAGATATAAGGGTCGACAGTTTTTCACGGTATGGAACAGCTTACAACGTACAAACTATCAGGTTGTTGCAAAATTAATTTCGGAAATGGACCGCATACTTCAAACTACTATAACTCAGCTTAAACACAAGTTTATTAATCGAAGTAAAAACCATCAGAATCTACACACTTTTGCCAACGAACAGGCAATAAATCTAAGCCTTCACTATAAAAAACTACTATCACGAGGATCAACGAAGTCAAGGAAGGCACATTCAACATCGTCTAAATTAGTAAATTGTTTCTATCGCAGATGAGAAGTGAGGGCTCGAAAAAAGTGATAGTCTGTTGGGGAAAGGTCGGGAGAATACGCTGGGTGAGGGAGAACTTCTATACCCGAATGGATCAATTTTTTCCGAGTGATTTGTGAGGTGTGTGGCCTTGCGTTGTTCTGCAACAGGATCGGCCCTCCTCCATTCACCATCGCCGGCCTCAATTTTAGCAACTTTCTATACAATTGCTCCAGATCACAACAGTAAGACTCTGCTGTGACTGGCTGACCAGGTTGCAAGAAACTGTAATGGATTACACCTTTACAACACCACCACACAGTAATCATAACCTTTTTAGGGTGAAGGTCGGGTTTAGGAAAAGTTTTTGGAGGAGCATCCTCATCTACCCAGACTAATCCCCGCTTCCTGTTATCATAAAGAACCCATTTTCCATCTACAGTTATAATACGGTTTACATATGGCTCATTTTTATGGAGAACTAGGAGATTAGAGCAGGTGTTGAAACGTGCCAGACGCTGCTCATCAGTCAGGTCATGAGGCACCCACTTCGACATCTTCTTCACCTTGCCGATTGTCAGCAAATGTCTGGCCACTGTGGAGTAATGTACGCCTAGGTCTTCTGCTAAAGTTCGAGTATTCGTCTCCGGATTTGCTTCGACGGCTCTCCTTAAATCTTGATCATTAAGCGATGACCTGCGGCCGCGACCCGACTTCTCTTCGAGATCAAAATCGCCAGAAGCAAATTTTTCAAACCAGAGCTCCACTGTTCGTTCGCAAGGACAATTCGTCCCAAAAACACTGCTGAGATTACGAGCTGCCTCCGCTGCGAATGTTCCAATTTATCGTAAAGCATGATGACTCGGTAGTCGCGTCGGTTCATGATTATACGCAGCCCTGGGAAAGGCCGACTGGATTAGTTAGAGAGTCATTCATAGAATTTTTTGAGAGAGCAGAAAAAACCTACCAAATAGAATGCCTGGCTATCTTTGAAATGGAATAGTTCAGGATGAAAAATCTTCTTATTTACAGATACCTTAAAATGGAAACTAATTTTGCAACAAACTAATATTTTGATAATCAGTTACCGAATGCTTGCGGCGCACCCCATGCATTTAGTTCTTGGAATATGCGTTAATTCCTTGAAATATGTATAGCAATGATCAGTTATATAACGAAAGCTAATGCATACAATCAAAGGTATCAACATATGAAATATCAGATAGGACAGCGAAAACAGTTCTCTTCATTTTTGTATTGAATCGACGTTTTGCTCATCTCTTGTGATCACTCCTCAAAATGAGCTATTCCTCAGCTCTGGAAAGAGTAATGGCTACATGAAACTTGTGGGCGCGGGTATCTCAAATAATAAGGGGAAGGTAAGCTCTACTGTTGTAAGCTGCTACTTATGGGAACCGTCAATAGGGTACAATGCTACATAAAAATGAGGACATCACTGTAAGAGGTCAAGTGATGCACTTTCTTAGTCATCTCGATGTCCGAACTGATTGCGAAGATATCAAAAGGTCAGGCGAAAAGATCGAAGGTTCGTACTATGGAGATGACCTGTATCGGTTTTGGGAAAGATTTTGTTAACTGATTTTTTTGAGAGTGAATGGAATTCTTATCGGAGTTAAAAGTACAGGTCGTCCTGAAGTGCAGTATAGGATATCTGTTCAAAAGTTGCGGATTACTATAAGTAGATTTATTTGTCTGTCAGTCATAATTACGGTATACTATTAGGTGTGTGCAGAATAAATGGCCAAAACGAAACACTTTTTTCAAAACGCCATAACTTCGCTCAGACACAACTTTATTGGTCGGAATAAAAAGCATTCAAATTTACATGACCTTATCAGCGATTCGGTAAAAAAATATGCAATCATGATAAAATTCTGGATTGCGGAAATTATTAAAGTCAACGATGGCATTTTCAACATGCATAGTATCGGGGAATTTTTTCTGACGCAGATTTGCATCGAGAACCAGGAAAAAGTGGTAATCCGTCAGCGATAGGTCTGCGGAATAAGGGGGTGAGGGAGAGTCTCGATGCCTAACTTCATTAGTTTCTGCCGGGTGACTTGCGAAGTGTAGGGTTCTGCGTTGTTTTGCGCACCCAGCGGAAACTGATGCAGTTGGGCATCGAGACTCTCCCTCACCCCCTTATTCCCCAGACTTTTCCCTGACGGATTACCACTTTTTCCGGGTTCTCGATGCAAACATGCGTCAGAAAAAAATTCGCCGATACTATGCACGGTAAAAATGCCATTCTTGACTTTATTAATTCTCGTAATCCAGAACTTGATCGTGATGGCATATTTTCTTCACCAGATCGTTGGCGAAATTCTGTAGATTCGAATGAATTTTATTTCGAAAAATAAAGTTGTGTCTGAGCGAAGTTATGGCCAGTTATGTTTTGGCCATGTATGTATTCTGCGAAACCTACCACTATAATATCATCTTTTGGGATATCGCACAGTACTGCGCGAATAACACCCCAGAACTATGGAAAAATATCAGTAATGATCAACCGGTATTGATGAGGTCCATATTCACATTGTGGTGAGCGCAACGCTGAGCGCCAACACAAGTAGTGTTTCTACAAATACCTATCACTATTCGCACTTCCACGTAATTCCGCAGTCGAAACATCCCGTTGCGAGTGAGCACAAGGTATATTCACTTAATGAGCATTCAGTGTTCAAACTATGAGGTGCCGATAATCTAGTCATTTTATATTGCACATCGCGGAGGTCTACTGTCACTATTAGGAGTTTGGATAGTTTAGGGATCGATAGGTCTCTATGCACACCCTTGTGTGACATCGGTTAGTGGCAAATTCTCTTGCAGAGCATCTAATCCTTACATGTTGGTGGAAGATCCATATGGCAGTTACCATTGCTTACCGCTTTTGTAAACATGTACCACTATTTAGAACTTTACTTAGACTAGCGGTCGATGTCATCATCGCTACAAGGTAGCAAAATGAACCACTTGCTTTGCTTCTTCACTTCTCTCAAGTCTTCACTTTTCTAGTTCTCTACAAATCTAGGTCGTATCACGATCGTCCGTGTAGGTCGCAGTGTCAAGAGACTTTTACCATAGTTTGGAACGCTAAGCAATTTACAATCGGTACATCGGCAACTGATATCACAACATGAACAAAATATGTTCGAGCGGTCTTATAGCAACAGTAAGCGATGTACCGGATTTCATACCAACCACTTCCTAATGACTCTGATCAGCCCATGTGAGCCGTTATCAGCTTCAATAATCACCATTGAGGTCCCACTCAGGGCACTCCCAAGTGTTGATAAAAAGACCGCTTCAGTTCTTTTCAACCACGGCAGTACCAGTAATCATTACGGGGCTGTATAGTTGCAATGTGTTTTACAGTTCCAAATTTCCTCTCACGGGCTGGCTATGGAATACCATTCACTTCGCAACTGCTTATTGAAAGTTCAGACTCTGGTTGAAGGCACGGCCCCCAACCCATTTCTGTGCGGTCCAATACGACCCCCTGTCGAGGAATCCTCGATGGTCCTCGTACCCTGTCATACCTGTGAATATGAATATTACTGTCAGCCGAAAAAGTGAAACGGACATAACGACATTTGTCCTCCAACGCTACTCACCGAATCTTATCAGTTGTCAACTCGGATCAGCCACCATCAATATCCCTGTCCCACCAAGCAGAATTCCTGAGTGTCATCGCTCCAGGATCAACAAGAAAAGCAAAACCGACATGGCGGCTTTTGCCTTCCTACGCTTCCAGTCAAATTCCATCAATCATGGTCAATTGTGTCACTTCGGTGACATTCGTGTTTTGAGGCTCCTTATGGGCCGTTGTCAGTTTCTATCAGTACCGTTCACCACCGCTGAGGTTCCCTCACCATTACCTATATCATTCGCTAAATTCAGTATTCCACCGTGGATGTGACGCGAGGCGTGGTTTCGTGACAGACATACGGATACACACATAGACGTGATAAGCGGATTATATAGAGTACATTGATATTATCATCCCTACGGTATACAAAACGCTTCGTCTGTACGTCAGTCCGTCTCTCCTTCCGTCCGTCACGAAATCAGGTACTATATGAAAACGACCTGTGGAGATGGCGACAAGCATGGTATGGGTAGGGCATGTGACAAGAAGTGAAGACACATGGACCAAGTTGAGCTCCTCTCACGGTGGGAGGAGCATGCACTAAAATGTCCCCTTTTCAGACCGGACATTGTTATTTGGGTTCCAATGTGCCCAAAAGTGGGGATGAGATGGATTCAGGTCAGCAACGAGTTTCTGAAGACCACGAAAGGATCCTAGGCACAGCGGGTGGAGCGTTTGTAGTGAGGGGCGGAGCTTGTATGCTACATGGAAAACCACATGTGAAGGTGGAAACAAGTTTGGGATGGGTAGGTTGTGGGACAAGAACTAAGGAGCACACATGAAATAAGGTAAGCTCCGCCTACGTTGGGCGGAGCGTGCACTGGAATGTTCTGTGGTCAGAACAGAAATTGTTAATTGCTTTATAAAATGACCCAAACGTTGGAAATAGATGGATTGAGGTAAGAGATGAGTTTTTGGTCATGGATGAGGTCTGAGCACAGTGGGCGGGGCGCTGCTCAAGCTGGCGCTCAGTACAACAGGGCGCATCTCAAGTGGGTGGTCCGTGCAACAACGTCCATAACTAGGTCATAACGCAGCCATGAGCCCAGGGATCGGTAGAAGCATGTCTAAGCTATCTTGAGCACACCCACAATGAGCGTAGAAACGCCCGCAATGGGCGAAGCGTGTTATAATCTATGATTAGGATTTATAGAAAAAATCAATTCCGAGGAACCTACTGACGCCCATAGTATTACGTGCACAGTAGCTGCGCAAGCCAAATGGTAATATTATATTGCATGAGTGATTTTTATCAATTTAAAATCAACTGAGCAAGGACCATTAACGAGCGCTCACAGGCGACCACTAACGAGTGCTTACAGGCTCTTTGAGGCAGAAATGTGAACAAAATCACGAATCTATAGTTTCTCTAGAACTACCAGTTGGAGTTTGACCAGATGAACATTTATATTTTTATGCAGATTTTGCATACAGTTACTTCCGTAAAAGTGTTAAAAACCGAGCGGAAAGCCAATTTTGCGACCCCCCTGTTCCTTGTTCTTTGGTGTAGCCTCCGTGTATACACTGTTGAAAAGTCCATCTCTCGACTCAGCGCAGATTCCTCAATGAAATGTACGTCATTCATAGCGCAGATTCTTTAATGAAATGCACGCTTTTCCGTTCCCACGGAAAAATGCAGTCCGACGATATATAAAATCTTTGTGGTAATGAATTCGTTTTTTTCAGTCTTTTCCTCGTTGTCGATCTACATCTCAAGCTCTTGTCGGCCGCATGCGATCCACGTGCACTGTGATGGGGAAAGCTGTAGTGCCATCGTGACGGCCCACGCTATTCACGTGCACGCACGGTCGTGGGGGAAACAGGATCAAGCGTCCGATGCGGAAAATTTTCAAAAAATACGACCCTTTTCAAAAAAGGGGCCTCAATACCACCCCCTTTCTTACTTCTGTAAGTGTTGGTTTTAAATTTGCTACAATCTTTTGTATATGGGTGACAAAATATAACCGGTGTCTAACAAATACTGGAAGAAATGCGAATGCAAGCAATGATAAATGTGAACAGCTACAAAGTCAAACCGAGCTGGATAATTCGAGTACATCAACTTGATACACTAGCTATATAGTAATGAATGAACGCGATTAAGTAGCTAGTGTGTCAAGTTGATGCACTTAAGCAACTACAGGATATGCATACTGAAAATGCAGATGACTGATTGGGGATCGATGTCGTATTTCATTTCAGGCGACGGCTGCGACGCGGCGACCACGACAAAGCGCGGTATCCTCCCCATACTAAATTCGGACATTCTCAAATACTCCAAACTTAACCTAGGGCCCATCTTTCAAACATCTGTAAACTGCTTTCCTAATCACTTTCTTACACCTATCTATTGGCCGCTTGCCTTCCTAATGATTGTGTAGTTCTCGATATGGGTTTCCAGTTGAGGACAATTTCAAAGTGTTTTATTTCAAATGTCATAACTTCCTATAAACTCAACCATATGAGTGTGGTTTGGTGAGCTGAGGTCTGCAATTTTGCCGCTTTCGAATGACTACCTGAGCTATGCTATATCTTCAAAACAAAAGGAGGAACCTTCAGAAAAGCCAGTTGAGGAAAATTTTTTCGTCGAATTTGCGAGATCCTTCCACGATTCTTCCGAAAAGTAATTCACTGTTACTGAGGTTTTTTTTAGTATGCATCGTTTGCTCTCGCAGACCTAGTGGGAGGGCGAGATGCGTCGGTTAGCTTCTCTGTGGGATGCGCCATGCATGAGGATTTCATTCGCACTCTCAATGAATACAAACGTTTTTCCGCTTCGCATAGTGGCCGCTAACACCAGATTACGTACTTGCATCGTACTAAGATATGGAAGAAGTCCATATCAGCTAATTTTTCGTTTTCATCCCATTGTTTATGGAGTGTCTATCTACGGTGGTGACCGTTGATATATATCGCTTTCCACGGTTAATCGGTCAATTTCGGAGATGTCTCCGTGCGTGGCTTCGGTGTCAGTGGACCAACGAAAGGGCTGTTGATGTTGACCGGTTTCGTTGCGGATCGCGCCATGCATGAGGTTTTCAGGATGATTAAGTTAAACTAGTTTCGGCTACTTTATCCTTTATCATTTTCTCCTTACACTTTAGAACCTCAGTGTGAGAAGTTCTGACGTTTCATTAACTATCGAAATCTTTTCTTTATCTTATCTTCTCGCTGAATCACATGCCCACGCAAACGCCACATAGGAAAAAGCTTCGTTAAATGTCGGGTGGGACTGCTGTTGATGCGCGGGGTCGCAGTTGCTGCCCGCAGGCTTAGCACTGCCAGAAGACCTCGTGACGCCATTCAAAGGGCACAGTCTCGCCATTTATCCGGGGTCCATCGGCTGCGGCAGGGTAAGTAGCTGGTGCGATTATCGCGGAAAGTGCCACTAAATTGTGTGTACAAGGGAGTGCTGTTTAGTGCTACACCAAGGTACACGTGCTCATCTTAAATGGTAGAAACTTCAAAATTCCTCCACAGCTGTGATCTAAGATTCAGTCCAGAGGAAGATTTCACCGCCAGCCCATCTGATTCAGAAAAACTTCCCCTCAATTTTTTTCAGTATGTGAAGAAATGGCCTAGTATCGATTTTGAGAAAATTAAAAACTCGTAGCACCATCTTGTAGGGGTTGACGAGCTGAATCCGAATATCTATTACCCTAAAGTCTGATAGATAAGTCCGCCCGCACGCGATGTCGCGCGCGGCAGCGGCGAGCGCAGGCGCAGTCTTTGAAGGACACAGGATTGCGATACACCCTACATTATTAAAAACGAAAGAATCGTAGAAACTGTTTATTCAACTTCATTTCTAGTATCTAAAGATACCACGTATCAAAATCTTCGTTTAACCCGTAAAACTATGATCATTCATCTAAAATTTTCTACGCAATCTCCATTTCATCTTCACAAAGATTCATGACTTTATCTCACAATGACTCTTAATTCAAGGCCCATTAGATGCTGATGATAATCGTATCCTCAGGAATTGAACCCGTAAAACTATGATCATTCATCTAATATTTTCTACGCAATCTCCATTTCATCGTCACAAACATTCATGACATCTAAAGATACCACGTATCAAAATCTCCGTTCAATTCGTGACGGGTAATTGAGTAGAAACTGTCGCAAATTAAAGCAGCTTCGTAGTTCTACTCTACGTGGATTTATCGATGAAATCTTGCAACAGTTTTATTCGTCCCGTATACTGTTGACCATAAGTTGTTCAAGCATTTCAAAGAGCCCGATGACTAGAAGAAGGGCTTACATCAGGTGCCAAAACTTGACGCGGCAAGCAGAAGCAATTAACACGGGAAAAATAAGGTGAAAGGCGCATGTCTGCGAGGCTTTATGAGCCATTATCATAACAGGAATAAGGAAAAAATTTTATTCGACCCGCTATTTCATCACCAAAACCATCGTTGCATCGAAACCCCCTGTCGAACAACGATTCTCCTCTCATTCGTTCACTTTCCTCGTACTCGCTTTTATATTAACAAATACAATATCAACAAAAATTAAATAACAAATAATACAATACTATATCAATTTGTTATTAATACAATCCACCAACCAAAACTTCCTCAGTCTTCCCCATCTTTGGTTCTTTAAAGATTGCGGCTGCCTGCGTCGCGCGCGACGTCGCGTGCGGGCGGACTTATCATCAGACTTTAGGGTACTCTCTTAGTACGTCTGTCTGTGTGTGTGTCCGTCTGTCTGTCTATCACGAAATCATATCTCGCGTCGCAGCAAAGCTGGGACGCTGAATTTCACAGATGATGTAGGGGTGGTAAGGGAACCCAGGCGATGGTTGACCGAAAGTGATAGCAGATGATAGGCGCTGATAAGGAGCCTTAGAAGACGAATGTCACCAAAGTCGTTCCCCTTTTGGGTTGATCCTAGAGCGCTGACACTCATAGGTGTTTAGCAGGGTGGGCCCGGGACATTAATATTGGGTGACCCAAACCGATAATGGTTGATAAGATTTGATAAGGAGCAAGAGAAGGCATATGTGGTCTAATTCGTTTCGCCTTTCGGGTTGATCCGAGAGCACTGAATGGGTGTTTAGCAGGGTGGAACGGGGACATTAACACGTTGGCGACATTGCGTCCCAATGATGGGAAGCACATTTTCTGCCGCGTGGGACAATGCGTCCCAATGGTGGGATGCAGCACAGAACACCCTTTTTCAAACTGATTTGAAATCCACAAATTATTAATTTTGATCAACATGCACAAGGATATCTAGGGTGAACATGGTCCGCTTATATCTTTTCAATAAGTTTTTATTTCATGCTTTGTATCGTCATCCAGCACAGGATCGCTATCATCACTGTAGATCAACAGATCGCTAAAACTAGCATTCAGCTCTGTGAAGTCGTCGTAGGTATCCATAGTCAGTTATGAGATTTTGGCCATTCAATTCTTAGTCAAGGTATTTATACTCGCTAGACGTCGATTTTTTTCACATGCTCATCACCTAGTTAAGCACTTCCCATCACTACTATACAATGATCTCTTATTCAAGCCCTTAAGAGGTATCTAAAATTTCGCAGCGCTACTACTTTGTACTAGCGCTCAAGGTGCGCGCGAAATTCAGCGGGCTTGGAAAGGTAATATCAAAAATCCCAATGAAGGGACGCAATTCTCGGCAAGGCGAGCGCGCGATGTCCCACGCGACGACAGACACGTGAAAAAATGCGCGGTGCCAACGTGTTAATATTGGGTGATCCGAACTGATATAGGTTGATGAGATTCGATTAGGAGCGTTTGAGGAAAAATGTCGCCAAGGCCAATTCGCTTTCACTGCTAACAGTGGAATGTTCATATTTGCAGGTACTGTAGAGTACGGGGATCTCAATGGTATTGTTGGGCACAGGAGCCTCAGTGAAATTGGTAACGGCTTTCCGTGGCTCATAAGAACCGTTAGGAATTGGATGGCATGAAATCCTTTACATTGCTTGCTACTACTAAACGATCGCTTCAGCAAAAGCGTCCGATGCCCGGTGCCATTGGATGAACATATTTTGTTTATGTCCTGATATGGCTGGCCGATGTATCGACCGCTGATTTGCCTAGCTATCTAAAAAATGATGCATTTCTCTTGATACTGCGATCCACATTGATAGTCATGATACAACCTACATTTATAATAGCGGAGCAAGCGGCTCACTCGGAATCATTTTCTATTGCGGTACTGGCAGCAACACTGGGTATCGACTGCTAGACTATTCGAAATTCCAGTTAGTGGTGCATGTTTACGAAAACGATAATCATCGATGAGCGGGATATGGATCTACCATTAATGTGTAGGAATTAGATGCTCAACAAATGGACAATTTGTTAACAGTCGATGCGATCGAATGCAAAACTGTCTATCTCGAAACTATCCAAACTTCCAATGATGACCTAAACCAGTTGACCGGCGCACACTACTGCGCTCGTTTCATGTCGATGACGTGCAAAATGGGTTCAATGCAAAGCGACGAAGTATTTTGATACCGAAATGCTTTTTTATCACGCCATTTTCTCTGCTTTTTAAAATAGCTCAGCTGCAAGCAGGGAGAGGAAATTTTTGCTCAATTCCATACACAGCTGTGGTGGGGCCGATCAGACCCATTTTGCTCAACGTCGCCATGAATCGCGCGCAGTAGTGTGTGCCAGCCAACTGGTATATGTACGAATCTTATTGAAACCAATAAGCAATCGATCTATAGCGAAAAGCGATAAAAAGCGCGAAAACGCGTTTTCGCGCATTTTTGACACTCTCGCGGCACTAAATGTAGAAAGAGAGTTATAACATAAAAGAAATGAAAGAACAAGGAGCGGAGTTTTCTGCGTTTGATTTTCTTCACTTTGGGCGTGTAGCTGATTACCCACGCCATTAAATTTTGGCCTCTGCTGCAAGGCACATTGTGTCTGCTCCGTCTTCCTCAAAGGTCTAGACGTGTCTCAAGATATAGCATTTTATCCACTATACCACCAAACGCTTCATCCCTTTAGCGGGTAAAAACCAGTGAAGAGCGTGCAAGCAAAGTTACCTATATAAAGGGCCTCTCCGCCATAGCATGCCGTAGTATGCAATGTTAACAAAAACCAAAAATGCAAAAAACGCAATGATTGACCAATCATGAGGAACGTCATATAAAAAAAAAGAAACCTCCACAGTTTCCCTTGATTGCCATAACATCCACGGAGAGGAAGCTCAGGGCAATTCTTTGAATTTCAATACACATATGAAGAGTCGCTTTGCTGAAGTGTAGGAGAGACTCAATGTCATCAGCGGAATATCCATTCGTGTAGAAAGTATCTCCGGTAAGTAAATGAACACTCGTAGCATCTTTGTTTTGTGCAAAACCATCCATAGCATTCTCTGGTGTGATGATCTTCGCTACTGGTCCTTTGCCTTCGAAATCAAAACCTGAAATGGCCGATACGATTTAAAATATCTTTCAGCAATCAAGGGGGGACCCAAAGACAGGTCCTCATCCATTTTTTTGTTTAATAGGCTGCAAGGATGGCAATAATCCAAGCAATAACAAGTCATCCATTTCCTTTTCATCCACCTCCTCCCTAATTCATAGACGTCTCGTTAGAGAGGCTCCAACAACTGTAAGGCTTATCAGCATTATCAGCAGAGGGAATGAGGAATAAGGTCATCTCTGTACACATATAGAAGAGCAGCATGCGATCTCATATTGCTAATTTTCTGTCATTCGTGCTACTAGATCATGTCGTAGTTGAGACCGTGCTGCTGCTCCTTGATCAATATCAAGCACAGCCCTGGTTAATCGGCGAGATTCGTTCAATCGTCAAAACTAGCCGGGTCGCCAGCTGTCGCCGAGCGGTCCTCCTTCTAAGGGGGACCGGTTGGACGAGCTCCTTGAGATTTCATATCTTCTATAAATGTGCTTTACACTATTTGGATGTCAGTGGTTCCTGCTCACTGAGCAGCATGGGAACTGCGCATACCATACACAAATAATATCATTTCGATAGGCAACTAAAGAGAAAACATTACGGCCATACGTTTAATCAAAAATATTTTCAATGAAACATCTATACATTATTGTGAGCAAATATTCCTTATATTCAACGACATATATTCAAAATCTCCTGGCATTCAATATCTCCAAGCTATTCTCTAAAAGCCCTACCGATGAAAGCATTCTGCATTCGATCGCAAAAGAAAACAGAAGATTGTTCAAAGCGAAAGCTGTACAGTATCAATCACGACTGAACGTTTCCGAGGAATACTTGGCAACTTGTATGACTCCGCAAAGGGCTTTAATTACATGTGATGTATCCATCGTCATGGAAGCGAAAGTATGTAGTTTGGCGGAGCCGATATTGTAATCTCAGTGAGAGGAGCATGGGTAAAGGAGTACATAAGGCGCATGTAACAGATTAAATTCCTTTGCGAAGACATACCGTTTGTGGATCGAACATGGATGCTCTTCGGAAAAGTTCCTACATGACTGCCACCTTATATCACAATCGTTTCGTTTTACTACTTTTCTTTTTACTTCGCAGTCTAATGCAGCAAGTTATTATCTTGACGATAGTTATGTGAAGATGTTTCATTAAATATATCATCGATCAGACGTATAGCCATAATGTGTTCACTTTCGCTGCCTATCGAACCGGGTAACGTGAGGTTCTTGCGGAGGTGTGTAGACTTATGTAGTTTTAGCGCGGCGAGGGCGTGGCGAATTTCGTCGCGTGTGATTGGGTACATTGCGTACGCTCTCTGAATTGATTTTTTATCGATTGAGTTTGTTAGTATGTAAGGTTATTGCTTTTTTTTTACTTTTGTTATTATTTGTTCTAGAGTACGAAGTTATTGTTTTCAGTTAATGATGAGATGAACAGCTAATTCTTCGGAAGACCTACGGTACCAGCCTGTTTAGTCCCAGAGGGAACTCCAATCGACCACTGCAAGTGGTGTTGATGGCAGAATCAAGCCTCCGTTGAGGAATCCTCAACGGGGGGTCGTATTCGGTTCGCTAGGGGGGGGGGCGAATCGTAAACGTTGAGATAGGCAGTGGTCAACAGAATTTCTCAGGCTGAAGGTCTAAAGTGCGAGGGAGAAGTGATAAAACTAACTAGTTGAGTTCGGACCCGAAACTAGCTTAACTTAATCATCATGCAAACATCAGGCGTGGTCCGCAACGAAATCGGTCAACGCCAATAGTCCTTTCGTTGGTCCGCTGACATCGAAACCACGTACAGACACACCTCCAAAATTCACCGATTGACCGTGGAAAGCGATATCTATCAGTGGGTACCACCGTGGATGGACACTCAAAAAACAGTGAGATCAAAAAGAAAAATTAGCTTATCAAGTACGTAATCTGGTGTTAGCGTCACCGTGCAAACCGGATAAACGTTTGTATTTATTGAGAATGTGGATGAAATCCTCATGCATGGCGCATCCTACCGGAAAGCTGACCAACCCTTCTCGCCCTCCCACTAGGTCTTCGAGAGCGAAGGATGCATACTAGAGAAATTTGAGTAATAATGGATCAATTCTTCGGAAGAATTTTGGGAAGATCTCGCAAATTCGACAAAAAATTTCCTCAACTGGCTTTCCTGAATTTTTCTTGCTTCGTTTTGAAGATTTGGCATAGCTGGCAGTCGTTCGAAAGCGACAACCTAGCAGACCCCGCCTCACTAGAACGCACTCATACGGTTGAGTTTGAAGGAAGTTATGGCCATTTGAATAAAACACTTCAAAATTTTCCTCAGCTAATCCTCACCTGGAAACCCTTATCGTGAACTAAGCAACCATTAGGGAAAGCAAGCGGCCAATAGATAGATCTGAGGGAGTGATTTGGAAAACAGTTCACAGCTGTTTGAAAGATTGGACCTAGGTGAAGCTTAAAGTATTTTAAAAATATCGGAAATCAGTATGGGAAAGATAACGCGCTCCAACATGATCGCCGCGTCGCAGCCGCAGTACGAACCGCGATTAGATGGGGCGCTGTGGAGCGTATTGCATGGCTTCTGTTCAACTTTTCTTTTACCTTCTAACTTTTCCATTCTTATTTTTTCCCTTTATCTCTGCCCCATGACTTGCATGGCTATTAAGCCTTCTCCTCTGTCTCCACAAGACGAGCGCATTACTAGTGATGGGCATACGTATTGGGTTCTTATCTCAGACGATTTTATTTTGGGGATATGAGTACTGAATTTTGTTAGGCTCTTATTCCTCTCTTTTGTCAGAAGTGGTTTGGCGTCAGCGTTTTTTTACCATGGGCTCTTAATTTTCCTAGTAGATCGCGCTGGTTTGGTAGAAACCACAGAAGAAGCGGAACCTGAAGAAAGGAGGGGGTCGTATTGAGGCCCCGTTTTGGGGGGGTCGTATTCTTTGAAAATTTTCCTAAAGTGGACGCGTGACCCTGGTTGATGGTGCCGCAAGTGTGACGCCGCATAGCGAAAATTCGACATGAATCAAAACACTTGCGGAAGGTATGCGCATCTTCTACCATTTCAGTGTGCTCAGGGTCAAGCCTCCGTTGAGGAATCCTCAACAGGGTGGGGTCGTATTTGGTCCGCCAGGAGGGGGGTCGTAATTGTTGAGGTAGGCAGTGAGCAGCAGAATTTCTCAGGCTCAGGGTCTAAAGTGTAAGGGGAGAAGTGATTAAATTGATTAAATGGGTTCGAACCCAAAACTAGTTTAACTTAATCATCATGGAAACCTCATGCATGGCGCAATCCACAACGAAACCGGCCACTACCAATAACTCTTTCCATGGTCCGCTAACACCGAAACCACGTACACAGACACCTCCGGAATTCACAGATAAGCCGTGGAAAGCGATAGCTATCAACGGGTACCACCGTGGATGGACACTCCAGAAACGATGAGATGAAAGCGGAAAATAGCTGATATGGACTTGTTTCATATCTTACTGCGATTGCCAGTACGTAATCTGATTTAGCGGCCACTATGCGGACCGGAAGACGTTTGCATTCATTGAGAATGTAGATGGAATCCTCATGCATGGCGCACCCTACAGAAAAGCTGACCGACGCTTCTCGCCTTCTCATTAGGCCTCCGGGAGCGAAGGATGCATACTGAAAAAATTTCAGTACAGAATCGATTTTTGGGATGATTCGTAGGAAGACTTCGCAAATTTGACGAAAAAAGCTTTTAAATTTTTCTTGCTTCGTTCTGAAGATATGGCATAGCTCAAGTAGTCATTCGAAAGCGACAACCTAGCAGGTCCAGCCTCACCAAAATGCACTCATATGGTTATGTTTGAAGGAAGTTATGGCCATTTCCGTGAAACTCTTCGAAATTTTCCTCATCAAATCCTCATCTGGTAACCCATATCGAGAACTAAACAACTATGGGAGCAAGCAAGTGGCCCATAGACAGGTCTAAGGGAATCTTTAGGAAAACAGTTTACAGCTGTTTAAAAGACGAGCTCTAGGTAAAGTTCGGAGTATTTTTGAAATGTTGAAATTTAGTATGGGGAAGACACCGCGCTCCATTGTGATCGCCGCGTCGCACGTCGCCTGAAACGAGATTAAAAGCCGACGATGTGAAAGCTGACGATGAGAAAGATGATGATACGTTCTACTCGGACGTTCACACGTCCGACGTCCCACGTTGTTAACCCCTAAAGAAACGTTATCTGTTCTGCGGCGACGACTGGATATTGGTCACCTGCGAATGAGAGTGTTCGAGTTATCGCTCTGTGCCTTGTTCCGTCTCCTCAAAAGGGGTGCTAATTCATACCTGGATAACCAATGCAAAATCTCCTTTCGTTTAAGTTTTGTACAGCTTTTCACATATTAGGCCAATTTATTCTCACATGTATTCGGTCGTAGTTCACCTTTTCTTTTATTCTCTTTCTTCATGAAGTTTTTTTTTGCATCGTCAAATGTGAATAACATGTACCCATTCTATGGAGCTTTTTCTTTTGTGCTGGACCTTGTTATTTTTTATAAATCAGGATAAATTAAAGTGTGGGAAAGGGCGCAAAATCTTCACCGACGTCGGTACTTTTCCTTCCCTATGCTTAGGCTAGGGCGGATGAGGATGAGGTGCTTTTTCATGTAAGAGGAGGGGATATGAATTTTAGCCTAAGCCTAGAGAGGGAAGGAGCTCAAACGCTGGTGAAAAGTTATGTTGCTGTCCCCCCTCCTCCTCCCCACTTTAATTGACTGGTGAACCCTTTAATTAATCCATATTTTTAGGGCCTAGAAATGGAATACCAGGGGCAAAAATCTGTTCATTCTACGTTTCCTCATTACCTACCAACGATTTCAGAAATGCACATACCTCGCTCCATGTCCAATCATGTGAGAGGAATAGCACATCAGTGTTTAATTTATTGTTTATGGTTGAAGTGGTCAAGTAAAACTGCTTATCAAATAACAGTTATAAGCGAGGAAGTAGGTGCCTCCTGGGACTTCATGTCACAGTCTCACACCCGGGTTCAAAAGACAAATAATCTGGTGTTGTAGAGCAGAAAATTTCATTGAATACTTGAACAATAACAGACGTAAAGGGGGGTCGTATTGGGGTCGCCTTTTTGGGAGGGGGTCGTACTTTCTGAAAGTTTTCCTCATTTGGACGCTTGACCCTGAGTGTGCTCCAAACATTACCACATACCACCACGAAATCTCCCACCGGCGCTCATTGCCTGTACAGTAATGACCATTGGCGCCTTGTACAATAAGTAAAGCGTGCGCAGAGCGCATTCTAAAAATGAAATCATAAAGGTGTTCAGCAAACCGCCTTCCCTTTGGGAAGAAAGAGCACGGGGCGGCAGATGGGCGCTCCTCCTCCCTGCCTCAAGCTTCCGTCGAGAAATTCTTAACAGGGGGTCGTATTCGGTGCGCTGGGAGGTATAATCGTTGGGGTAAACAGTGAACAACGGAATTTTTAAGATTGATGGTCCAAAGTGTAAAGGGAGGATGTGATAAAACTGACTAGGTGGCCTCGAACCCGGCACTAATTCAATTCAATCATCATGGGAGCCCCATGAATGGCGAGATCCACAACGAAGCAGCCAATGCCAGTAACCCTCTCGTTGGTCCGCCAGCACCGAAAGCACGTACGGAGACACTTCGAAATTTACCGATTAAGCGATATTTATCCACGGGTACCATCGTAGATGAATATTTCAGAAACTGTGAGATGAAAACAAAAATTGGTCGGAACAGATTCCTTTCATATCTCACTACGATTGCAAGTACGTGTTCTGGTGCTAGCGAGCCACTGTGCGGACCGAAAAAGCGTTTGTGTTCACTGAGAATGGAAAGGAAATCCTTGTGCATGGCGCATCTCGCAACGATGCAATGAGGCCAACCATCTTCTCTTTGGTTTTCTGAGAGCGGAAAATGCGTCCTGGAGACGTAACAGACACTATGGATCATTTTTCCAAGGGATTATGAGTAAGCCGCTCAACTTCGAAGAAAAAATCCTCTTCGGCTGGCTACCCCCAAAATACCTTTTTCATTTTTTCGGTATTGAATGGTTTGGGTTGTCATTTGAGAGCGGCAATCTCTCAAATCCCGGAAACAAAAACGCACTCGTATGATTGAGTTTGAAGAAAGTCATGGCCATCTTCAATGAAAAACTTCGACATTTTTCAAAATTTTTCTCGACTGGTCCTCCAGTGGCTTCTTCCGAAATGACTTCCTTCATTTCTGGGATATGGTTTTGGTAGGTAGTCATTCAAAAGCGACAACCTCGCACACCCAGGACAACAAGACCGCACTCATGCAGTGGAGTTTGAAGGAGATGGAGCGTGGTTGTGACCACTTAAAGTCAAGTACTTCGGAGTTTTCGAAATTTTCCTCGATCGGATGCCCATATCGAGAACTACGCAACCTTTAGGGAGATCAAGCGGCAAATAAATTGGCAAATAAATTGGTCTAAAGATTCTCTGATTTTCACAGGAGTTTGGCCTCAGTTTTTTTGATCAGAGGCTCTAAATTTCTTAATTTCCTTGATGCATTGACTCGCACTGGCTGGGTAGAACCACAGAAATAGCCGAACCTGAAGAAGGGGGAGAGGATTGTATGGGGGCCTCTCGAGGGGGGGGGAGGTGGAAGTTTCCCTCGACGCCACGCTTGACCCAGCCTCTTCTTCAGGGTGTGAGGCTAGGCTTAGACACAGAAATTGGAAAGTAAATCTTCTTACGATAATCGACTATTCATTCCCGACCCTCTTCTCCCATTACTGTAGCAGTTTGAGCCCACCATGACTTGATAAAAGATGCAATCGCTTTCATTCACTCAATTACCCTTTCTGTGATCGGTCTAGTTCGAACGGCATGCTCCTGCGACAACCCAGCATACCTGCATGCTATTCCAGTGTGCTGGCACGTAGTGCGACGTCAGCACGCGGTATGGCAGAGTGTCGGCAAGAGAACAAAATAGATCCTACTATATATAATTCGCTTAGTATGTTTGTGCGTGTGTGTGTCCGTCTGTTTGTCACGAAATTCATATCTCGCGTCGCAGCAAGGCTGGGACGCTGAATTTCATAGATGATATACGGGTGTTAAGGGAACCCTAGCGGTGGCGGGCCGAAAGTGATAGCAGCTGATAAGGGCTGACAACGTGCCTCGGTGGGCAAATGTCGCCAAATCCGTTCCGCTTCTTGCATTGGTCCCGGTGCGTTCATACTCACAGGAGTGGGACGGGGGCATTAATAGTGGGTGATAAGATAAGATAAGCAGGGTGGGCCAGGGACATTAATGGTGGTGATAAAAATTGATAATGGTTGATAAGATTCGATTAGGAGCGTGACAAGGAAAATAACACCAAGACCGGTACGCTTTTGCGGCTAACAGTGAAATGTTCTTATTCGCAGGTATTGTAGGCTACAGGGACCTCAATGGTACTGTTGGGTACACTGGTCTCAGTGATCACGGCTTACGGTGGCTGATAAGAACCGTTAGAAATCGAATGGGATGAAATCCTTTACATCGCTTGATGTTACATCGCGTAAAGAGATTACGAAATTTGCGCACAGGGGGTCTAATTACCCCTCTGTGCTAATTTTCAACCAAATCCAGTTTTTGACTCAACTTCGGAAAATTGGGATTGGCCAAAGGATAAAGTGGTGGTTTTTGACTTCCTTCCTCAAAAAATCCTTAACCCTGTCACACTTGCACATCGCACTAAACGTTCTAACAAGCGGCAAATACCTGCACTTCCTCGGCAAGGACTTCAGTGAGCTGCCCCCAATAGCCAGTGAATTTCTGGTAAAAATTTGCTCCCTGTGGTGATTCGATTCTCTGATCACGAAATCACGAAAACGACTGGCCCGCGAGTTATGAGCCTTCGAACGCACCATGTAACAGTATTATTCATTCAGGTAAACCTGTAGACAATGAGACACAAAATGTAAAAAATTTTCGTCAGCAGAGAACAAATACAGGAACCTTATCCTGCAGATCCGGGGCACTGTCAGTGAGCCACGGTGGCCTTACTGGGTCAGCAACCGCCATGCTGATGGCAAAGTACTCGCCAATTAGATATCACTGACAAGCTTTGACCCCTCGTAACTCGCTTCGAAACAGTCCGTAGCGATTTTAGTTTTCACAATTATAATCAACGTTCGAAGCTCTATCGAACGGTAGAGGTCCCTATTCAAAGTTCCATGGGAAGTTGAAAGCCGTTCTCGGTAAGTCAAACTATGGGGGATATCTCTCACGCACTGCTCGAACTCCGCTCGTCGTTATGCGAAATCTTAACATACGGATGTACATCCACTGAAAAGTTAGCCCTACAGCCAGCAGTGGAGTTAAAGTTATCGAAGCTTCAACTGTTTCCAGAATCATCACAAAAAATGCACGCAGCGTAGGTTGAATTTGTGAAGATTACAATTGCACAGGTTCTTAACAGAGTTCACTCAAAAAGTAGGTCTCAAAGTAACCCGGAATTAACCATCAAGTACCTTATTTTTGAAATGAAGACTGTTGTTGTTCTGACTGTTAAGAAACCATTACAAGAAGTATATGCACATGTACAACAATAGAGTTATTTGGTCATTGCTCGCTGTATATGCTGATCGAAAGCGTGTTGTCGGAATCCTATCTACTTAGTGGGGAGGTACTGTCCCGTAATGATATGTCATTCTCCATGTTCGGAAATGTGTGGTGGTAGCACTTGAACATGATATCTTTTCGAAGAACTAGAGAAAAACCGTTACTTGAAACTAGTGCAACACCATGTGTTGCACACGGTACGTTATGGGCTAATGAACTTCGAATCGTATTATATGGTCCCGTAGAGGTTTTAAGAGTTGTAGCTTGCCCTGAATCGTGTTCCGAATAGCTCAGTGCATTAGCTATAGTGGTACCTATGAACGAATGCCCGCTACTTCTGGGGGCTCAAACTTCTTGGCAGTTGATACACTTTGCGGCTACTAACTAAGCTATCGAAGAAAACAATATGAATTTCCTCGAAATCTACCCACACTGAGCCTGTGATCGATTATTGCAAAGTAGTTGTTACCTCCGCTTATCGGGTGGGGGGAAATCCGCCAAAAAATCGCGTCAGCGGCGTCGCACTCGCGGCGCCATCAGTACGACTTGCGAATCGATTTTGCTCTTGGGAGCCCGGCAGAGCGTGGCTACGTCACTTCTGCACTCCAGCCATGCCACATTGCCTCCTCCAGCCACGCCACCCTGCCTCCTCCACCTTTGCCACACTGTCTCGCTTGAAGGCTGCCATGCCCTGCCATTGGTACTCGCACCAGCCGAGCCGCTCGCCGCGGGCGGCCACGCGATTTTTTGGCGGATTTCCCCCCACCCCTGCTTATCAAGTCTCTAAGGAGCATCAGTATTTGAGAATCTACATAATGCATTGCTTCTATCTGTTGCAACACTCGAAGAGAGCGGAAAGTGAAGTTAGCGCACGTGCCGAACATTTAACAACCCTACGACTATAATCAACTAAGTATGACTGTTGGTATGTCTGTGCTTGTTTAACTTGTGCTTCACCAAACGGTATTTCTCGCGTCATTGCGATGATGAGATTTTGTATTAGGTTGATCCATAATAAATCGGACAAATGGTAGTGATGATTTCTAGAGATCATAACTCAGTAACCAATCAACGAAAATGGACGCGCGAGGTACCGTTGGAATGAGTATGAAAAGCTCTTTAAAGTACCACAAAATAATCACTCCAAAGTAAATTCATTCCGTCACAATGCCGCACGATTTCAAGCGGTCCAGAGACCACATCCGCAACGTCATACTATTTATATCGCTATCTGGCCAGGAACCCGCGGATATCGGCAGACGTCTGATAGAAGTTTACAAGGAGCATGCCCCCGGCAGAAGTACACTGTAGTTGTAGCATTCGAAGTTTGCGTCAGGCGACTATTCCATCGCAGACGAAAACCGCATTTGGTGGAGCGTACACGGCGTAGAGTACTGGGAGCTGCTCGATGAAGGTACCACAGTATCCGCCGACGTCTACGTTCGTCAATTACGAGAATTGAAATGTCCAATGTCCAAAGTTCGCTACGGCGGCGGTCACATGTCTACTTCCAGCACGACAACGTGTCTACTTCCACAGACCGCACTTCGCAAGATCGACCAAGGTACTTCTATACCCACCGTACTCCCCAGATCTGGCCCCTTCAGATTTCCACCTTTTCCCCCACAGCCAACGCCACCTGGACGGCCAAGTCTTCAAAACTCGCGACGAGGTCAAGGCGGCACTCGGCAACTTCTTCGAGCTCCAGCTTCCGGCGTTCTGGAGCAAGGGCATCCATGATCTGCCTATACCGTGGCAGAAGGTCATCGATGAAGATGGAGTATATTTCAAGTGAATCCCTGTTGTCGTAAAAAAGTTGTACGACAATGATTAAAATTGGTCAATTTGTCCGATTTATTATGAATCAACCTAATATTTTACACGTGGTGCAGGGAGTGGCACGGAAACACTGCCGGAGGTTGACTCGTTCTGATATCAGCCGATGGTGGCTGATAAGGAGCGTTGGAAGACAAGTGCCTGCGAAATGCTTTTCGGACTGATGATGAAGTGTTGACTAAGATAGGTGTTGCGCAGGATGGAAAGGTCAAGTATCAGTTGTAGGTGATTCGATGTAATAAAAGACAATAAGAGTCATATGAATCGTCAGAGGGAAAGCCTTTTATCATATAAACCAGTTGGGCTGGCGCACACTACTGCGCTCATCAAATAGGGGAGCACGCAAAATGAGCATCATCGATATCTATTGATATGGGGAAAGATGCTCAGCGGACCCCGCAACGGCGCGGGACTAACGCTAGGGAGAAGAAGAATGGGGAAAGATGGAATTCACGGGATTTTGTCTCCCTTTCCCTGTTTCTGCGGAGGTCCCTCTTAGCAAACTTGATATGTTGATCCTGATGTTTGAATGATTATACCCAACATCGATATCGATCAAGCTCATTTTGCGTGCTCGACTGTTTGATGCGCGCATTAGTGTGCGCCAGCCCAACTGGTTAAAGTAAATGGATGGGGAAGGACATATGTTTATCCAATAATCTTTAACTCTTCGGCTGAAGTGGTCACCACTGGGAGTTTGGATAGTTTAGGAATCCAAAGTTTTGGATTCCACTGCATCAATTGGTAGCAATTTGTCCATTTGCTGAGCATCTATTTCTTACATATTGATGGTAGATCCATATGGCAGTTATCGATGCTTATCGTTTTTGTAAACATGTACCACTATTTCGAATTTCACGTGTCTAGCGGTCGATACACAGTATTGTTGCTGGCACCGCATGAGAGAATGAATCGCTTGCTTCGCTATCACAATGCTAGATCGTGTCTTGATCATCCATGTAGGTCGCAGTTAGATCAAAAGATAGCACCATTATTTGTAACGCTAAGCAATGAGCGGTCAATACATCGGCAGCAGATATCAGAACATAAACAGAATATGTTTACCCGATGGTGCTGAGCATCAGACGCATTTACTATAGCAGTCGTATAGTAGTAGTAAGTGGTGTGTCGAACTTCATCCCTTTCCCAATTCCTAATGGCTCTTATCAGCCCAGCCGTTATCAGCTTCGAAAAGACACCATTAAGGTCCCCATACCCTGTAACACCTGTGAGTGTGAACATTTTACAGTCAGCCAGAAGAGCGGAACAGATTCTACGACATCGGTCTTTTGACGCTCCTTATCGAATCTTATCAAGCGTTATCAATTTGGACCACTCACTATTGATGTGCCCGTCCCACCCCTCGAAACGCCCATGTGTGTCGGCGCTCTAGGATCAATCCGAATGGGGAAACGGGTTTGACCACGTTCGCCTTTTGACGCCCCTTATCGAATCTTATCATGCGTTATCTATTTGGACCACTCACCATTGATGTGCTCGTCCCACCCCTCAAAACCCCCATGTGTGTCGGCGCTCTAGGATCAATCCGAATGGGGAAACGGGTTTGACCACGTTCGCCTTTTGACGCCCCTTATCGAATCTTATCATGCGTTATCTATTTGGACCACTCACCATTGATGTGCTCGTCCCACCCCTCAAAACCCCCATGTGTGTCGGCGCTCTAGGATCAACCCGAATGGGGAAACGGGTTTGACCACGTTCGCCTTTTGACACCCCTTATCGAACCTTATCAAGCCTTATCAGTTTGGATCACCTGCCATTGATGTGCCCGTCTCACCCCTCAAAACGCCTATGAGTGTCGGTGCTCTAGGATCAATCCGAATGGGGGAACGGGTTTGGCGACATTAGCCTTCCGAGGCTTGTTATCAGCCCTTATCAGCTGCTATCACTTTCGGTCCACCACCGCTGGAGTCCCCTTACCACCCCCTATATCATATCTAGAATTCAGGATCCCATCTTTGCTGCGACGCAAGATATGAATTTCCGGTCAAACAGACACACACACACCAAAAGACACACTTAGCCGATTATATATAAAGTAGGACTAGTAACTTTTTGTGTTTGTCCGTATGTCGGTCAGTATACGAGTATGTACATATGTAAGTATCTTTGTCTGTCTATTCGTCAGCGAATTAATGATCGTGTTGAGAGAGTACGCTGCTTACCAAACTCGCAGTCGATCGGCAGTATCGATCTAAGGAAGTAATAGCACAACCTATATAATCGCCCTCTTAGTACACACGTCATTTCGGGTGTGCTGACGTCGCACTAGGTGTCAGTGCAGAAGAAAGCGCCCGCCCCATGTATGCTAGTACGGTTTGCTGGGTCAATCAAAGGAGGACGACGAATGGAGGCTATCGCAAGTCTTTCAATAAGCCATAGCTCAATCTGTTTCGGGTAATGGGCCATCATCGTCGATAAATTTGTATTTCCATAACTAGTTGCCGCACCTACACTGGACGGGTCCAGTCACATATGTATTGACTGAGCAACGTTATATACAGTATTCGCTAAATCATATGGTGAGCGATTCCTGTTCAACTACCCTATGCATAGCCCGCTCGTGGAAGTGCCAAGCGACGCGCGAGATACATGTATCTGAAACTGGTTACTACTGAATGGGTTGCACTTCTTGAATTGATAGTGGAGCGTTGGCGCTCATAGATGCAATGTGCGATGGGACAGGAGATCTGCAGTGGGTGACCTGTTACACCTGTGACTGGGTTGACGACGGCACGTTGACACTTACCGAGATACGTAGAGTGGTAAGGGCATATCGGTGGGTGACCAGAAGCAGGACTGATAAAAGCTCATGAAGGCTAATAAGAGATTTTATCAATGAGTGCAACGCATTCCGATCCATACTTTTTCAGATTCAGGCGATCGCGTGATTATGGCCGATGGAAAAAGTTACGTATTGATCGAGTGAATGATACGCGTGGAAAACAATCAAACTCTGAACAATTCCCCACTCCTACATTATAACCACCAACCGATGTTGAATAAGTGAATCAACAAAATTCGTTCCTGATCAATGTATTGATGGATATCGACAGCTACTACATCTAGACTCCCTAAAAGTGGTGGCATCGCAGTGACAAAGGGACTAAATCATCAAGTTCGTGAAAGGCCTAGGCACTAAATGTTCAGCAGGTGAACATATTTCGTACTATAGCCAGCACCAGAAGGCGTCGACATGTGAATTACGTGGACTCCTGCGTAGAGAAAGATGTTTGTGGAGACCTACAATACCCGCCTTAAGTTTTCAAAAAAAAAAGCGTGGAAAACGCGGATCCGCGTTTTTTCCGTTTTTTGCTGTAACTCGATTGGTTTGGCTCAATCTCCATAAACAGTCCATTTCCCAAAAACTGAGTAGGCGTGTCCTACGGACTTGTATAAACGTGTATCAAACACTCTCAATTCTCTCACCCCGCCACACACTCTCACTCTCACCACGTACTCTCACCCTCGTCATTCACCCAAGTTCGAAGGACACGCCCAGTCAGTTTTCGGGAGATGGACTATAAATATACACTAATCGAATCAGCTCACCGAGCTGTACAGAATGGTACCTTCAAACTTCCGAAAAGCTAACTTTTTATGTACTCACATGCACGAAGTGCCAGTGGGCACTCATCTGCGAGCGACGTGTGCTATAATTATAACCAGGAGGCAAACCTGCCGTCAACTTACAAAACTCAACAACTTGCAGGGATACTGTCCTAGTCAAAACTGAATTGAAAATAGTTTATTAATTTCTGATGGTGGTATTTCATTTGGTGTCACTTCACCCAGTATGCTATAGTAGCCACCTTCTGATTATTGTTCAAAAAAATTAAATTTTCTTAAACTTCGACGGTCTTACCTCATTCAAAGAAAATCAGTGTACCGGTTGAGTGTATCACAATTCACCTGTCTGACTCCTCGATCCCATAGCAATTAGTCAGCTCACTGAGATCTCCCAGACAGGTATTGATCGGCCTTCCACAGTGATTGCCACTGCATCAACCAAACGGATTGGATAACATGGTAGTTTTATGCGAAAGGCATATATGTTCAATGTGTGCTTTCAGTTTTCTCAAAAAAAAAGAGAAATAGAAAACAGTATGAAAGATTCCATTCCTTCATACCTGGTTTATATAGAGCCCCTGACCGACTGGAAGGTTTGAACGTCGATCCAGGTGGCTTTTTTGCCAGTTATCAGAGAACGCTCTTCGCACCTCTTGAAAAGGGCAACAGTTTCTAATAGTGAGATTATGAGGGCATAAAGCCTTTTCTTCACAATTATTTGCAGATAACTATCAGTGGACTAATAATACTTATTGAAAAGCATTTTCCATTTAAAGGCAGCTTTTGGGGATATTCAGACGAAATGTAACATGAAAAGCATTTTCCATTTAAAGGCAGCTTTTGGGGATATTCAGACGAAATGTAACAGAAGTAGTGAATATGAAAGCTGATATGACCAGTAACATGACAGTGAAGAAAAGGCGGATGGAAATAGCCAAAAACCCGAGAAATAGGACCCCTTCCCACGGCTGGTTCTAGGCGCGGACGACCTTTCCGTCAAGAGGCAGGTAATCCGCATAGGTTTTCCATTGGCATTACCAAGACGTAAACATTAAGGGATGTTCGGAATGCGACAGCCACTATTTTCATGTGGTGAGCTTCAAGCTAAAAGTGAGAAAGCGCGCTGCGATACTTGCAGTCCTGCTGATCTCCTTGACCAACCTCCCGTGACCAACCACTAATCACGTCGCCTGGAGGCGGGCTGAACAAAGGCGGCTTGCCCTAACGAGGCCGCCTCCACCACAGCTCAAGGGGGCGCCTTCCGCGGGGGATTTCGCCATGCATAGGCCTTTCAGACCCGTAGTTTATCACTATATGACTCCTTTTGGGATTCCTTGTCACCCAGATTACCCCAAACACTGTCTTTAAGTTTTCAAAACTATGAAAAGTAAAAGTAGAAAGCAGAAAACAGGTAAGAAAATAGAAAACAAGTGAATATTGCAGTAGAAAACCTAAAAACAAAAAATATTTACAGTCCTGTAAATTTAACATCATCAGTGAACCCGTGCAGATCAACACTAATGTTTTTTCGAAAATCAAGCGTCCTCCATAGATATTCCCCTGTTATCACATTGTTATCCAATCCGTTTGGTTGATGCAGTGGCATATCACTGTGGAAGGCCGATCAATTCCTGTCTGGGAGATCTCAGTGAGCTGACTAATTGCTATGGGATCGAGGGGTCAGACAGGGTAGAACGGAAAAAACTTTTGAGAAGGATTGGAAATTTTACTTATCATGGTTTTTATAGTAAATAAATTGTGATACACTCAACCGGTACACTGATTTTCTTTGGATAAGGTAAGACCGTTGAAGTTCAAAAAAATTCAATTTCTTTGGACAATAATCAGATGGTGACTACTATAGCATACTGGGTGAAGTGATACCTAATGAAATGCCACCATAAGAGATTAAGAAACTACTTTTAATTCAGTTTTGACTAGGATAGTATCCCTGTAAGTTGTTGAGTTTTGTAAGTTGACGGCAGATTTGCCTCCTGGTTATAATTATAGTGCGCGTCGCTGGCAGGTGAGTGCCCACTGGCACTTCGTGCATTCGAGTACATAATAAGTCAGTTTGAAGGTATCATTGTGTAGAGCTCGGTGAGCTGATTCGATTAATATATATTTGTATGGATATGAGGCAAAACAAACCGAGTTACAGCAAAAAACGAAAAAAAACGCGGTTCCGCGTTTTCCGCGCTTTTTTTGGAAAATTAAGGCGGGTTTTGTAGGCTTGGAGCGTGAAGTTTTTTTAGCCCAACACATTGTTATGTTTATCACATTTTTACTTTGCAGAATTCCCCCGTGTGATTGCACATTACTGCCCGATAGGCCAACTGGTTGAGCTGTGAAGTGATGAGCTCTCTCACACTCCTTCCAACCTTTGTCTTCAGTTAACAACGCTGCTCACTCACTAAAAAACTTTTTTGTCCCACATAACTCCTATTCTGTAGAGGCCGACGATTCGAGGTCAGTACGAAGGCCGCAGTAGATTTGTTGAAATTTGCCTTCCAACTCCCCTCGTCGGTAATCAAGTTCGCTTAACCACCCGATGTCCACTTGTCATCTCTATAATATTAGGTTGTAAAGAAAGTTTTGGCCGGTTTTTGAAATTTCAAGTTCGAGAGATCATAACTCGGCTCAGAGTGCATCTTTTCTCACAGAATGAGCACCATTAGATTCGCTACACTCTTGGCAACACTATGCATACCTACATATCTCAATTTGATAAAGGGCTGATGATTAATATTGCGCGAAATGAAAAAAAGTCGACTCCAAATCGCCACTCTTTCTAAACACACTGCTACTGAAAGAGCTGGCCAGATGTTTTGGAAAGTGGGGCATAGTTAGCGCTAGATCTGATGAACATGATAGACGAGTAAGGGCCTTACTCCGCATTTGCTTCAATTAGTGGAATAGGATTTGTGAAAAATGCGCTTGCGCATGACTGCCGTGAGAGGTCCCGCGGCACCTATTTTTTTGGATTTTTCCAAATCAAGGCCACTTGAGGTGGTCAACTAAGGTTGCTTGTTGAGGGCCAATACTTGTGGATATCCCCTGCAAATATGGACGCTCATCGCCTTCTGCCGTTTTAGTTAAAGCGATTTGATCAACTGACAATCCAAGCAGCTCGTTCTCATTTCTGCACTTCTGAAACCAGAGACAAAGTGTTCCATCCAATGCTTCACCCCCTCCTCTTGCAGTATTCACATTTGTGGTCCTCTTCGCTGGGACTCGGCTAAGCAAGAACTCCTAAGGTGAAGCCATCTTAAAAGTGCCATTTTCGCAGCACTTTAAAATTTCCCTAATAATTCGAAAACCTTGTGGCATTCCAAATAAAACATATATTCTGAAAGAGCAACTTTTTGTCTATCTAACGAGCACAATATGTCAGCTGATTCATGTTGACGCGCTCTGATATTTAAATTTATCCTGTGAACGCGAAAAAGCGGCCAGAACTTTCCTTACAACCTAATACATGGAAAAGTCCCGCTTGCTCATTGTTTTGACGTAGACTGCGGACTGTGTATCTAGCTTACATATGCGAACGGGCGGCCAAATGAAATAGGTTAGCAAAGAATGAAGACTTTTACCTGTTTGGCCGCGTTCACAGCCGTGATTGACGCATCGGCGAATGTAGTTGAAGATACTCATCGATCGCCTGGCCACGCCCTGCCGACGTTTTGGGCGCATCAGAGCATGGGCGATTCAGCGCATCGGCGCATTGGCGCATAGGCGCGTCGACGAATGTGCACAGGATACATACTGATCACAAAACCATTCCCTCTTGAAGTATTGGGTTCATCGGCGGCGATTTGGTTGTGTAATTTTTTTATCATGATGTGCGCCGCGGCGCGCGCGGTTTCAGCGTTGGCTAAGGTATACGCTTGAATGGCAAAAATATACGCGCGAATGAGCAGAGTGACCCTACAAAAATCCTTTAGAAGTACTCAGGTGTGGAACTTTTCTGTGAGATGCCCCCCCCCCTTTGCGATAGCACAATCTCAATTATCTACAACTGAGACAAATTCGAAAAAGGCTTGGACTTTCGCCATCCGAGCAGTTTCAAAGCTTACTGTACAAAATGTCTCACGGAAAGTATCTGATCTCCGGTTTCCAAATGTTGTTTCACTGACGAAGAAAATAAGAAGAATGACTGTTGTACGTGAGTAATCATAGTTGGAAGCGAGTGTTAGTTCCTGGCCCTAAAATATTAGCCGTTTTGAGGACCGAGGTACAGCAATTGTAGAAGTTGGAAGAGAGTGTCAGTTTCTGATCTTAGAATGTGAGCCCCTTAGAGGACTCAACGAATGAAACTTCCTCCAATCACATAAAATAGAACGAACCATATCAAGCGAAAGTTAAATTAGAATCAACCTCACCAGAAAGGTCAAAGAATGAAAGATCTCATCACTTTTATCACGCGAGCAGATTGGATGTCAATAATTGTTGCCATTACTCATACACGTCAACAATTGTTGCAGTACTCATACGCACTATTACTTAGGCTGCGTTCATACCCGACTAAATAGGATTCTTGAAGCATCTATGCGTCCACGATTTGGATTTTTGTCGACGCCACGTACCACCAAGCCAGTTCTTCTGCTTCCTGGCAAATGGCCAAAGCCGTGGGTGCGGCGATGCGCTTACTTTCTTGATCAGTACGTATCTTTTACTTGACGGCGATGCGCCGTCTAGTTGAGTAGGAAAGCGTCCTTAGGCCGCGGTCATACTCACCGCTAGCAGGGCTTGGCTACGTTCACAGGCAGCGAGGGAAAGTGGCACCTGGGAGATGCAGAGATAACGCAAGCAACGAGGCAGAATGGCATAGGCGGAGACGCAGATATAAGCAGCCACGCCCTGTCGCCGACATCGCAGAGTACGATCGCGGCCTTAGGCTGCATTTATACCCAACTGAGTGAGATTTTTGGCGGATTGACGGATCGGCGTGTCGGATAATCTGCGATCTGAGATCGTTAGCGACGCCACGTTAGCCCATATGCATAACGGCGAATATTCAAAAGTGCGGATAATCTGAGACTTCAATCTGCCGGTAATCCCTAATTCTGTTATCGAATACTCTCATTTTCTCGATCGATTCGCTTCTTATACTTTACGCTGAAAATCATGAAATTCCATTCAGTTAGGTATGAAAGCAGCCTCATTGTTGAAGGGACTTTTCCTCTGATTCTGTCTGTCGTTCCAAGTAATGGGTTTTATGTTCTAGCTGGTCTAATTATGTCAAGGATAAGGGTAGAAGACTAGAGACAGATATTTGTGAAAGTAAATATGTAATGAGGATGGATATTTTTGTAACTTAAACATTTAGTTAGGGCATCTTTCATCGAATATAACTTTCAACTGAAAGGTGAAACGATCTATGATGAAGGGGAAGCTAGTTAGTGTAACAGTTCGTGATACAATCTTTTAGTCTTACGAGAACCTTGACTCCGTCGTTTCTATATAGTGTATTACCTTCCACATATCACTAGTGACATGACTTCCCGCGCCGGTCGGAACACTTGTAAGCTAGCCAAATACACTATACCATGACAGCAGACGGAATTCGCAAATCGAAAACGAATGAAGCTTCGAGAGCAGAAGAAAGTGAACGAGAACGGAAGAAACTATACAACGAAAAAGTATTGTATGAGGTTTACCTGTTTCTTCAGCGTAGAAAGTTCTTTGTCTCACCATCCATGATCGCTGACAAAGCAATCGATGTTTATCTTATTCCTTCCCGCACATCCCATTATCCCGCAATTTCACAATTCTGCATTCCCACAGCTCTGCCGGTTCTGCGATTCTCCCATTCTATGCGTATCCTTGTTTTTTTTCCGCAGATTACACAGTTTCGCAAATTCCACAATTCCGCAGATTCCACAATTCCGCGACCACATGCCGCACTTTTCAATCCTTTCCTTTCTGTGATGCTCTCGTCTCTTCGTAGCATGGAAATCGATATGCTTCCCCACAATTTCCGCAATTTTAGTTTCCTCAATTCGCAATCGCAAATTCCGCAATTCTGCAACCCCTCAGATTTTAAAACTATAAACGCTGCCTTAGATTAACGCAGACGTGCTATAAGTATGGTGATGTTCGGCAGAACAATCATTGCACAGTGTATGATATCGCGGTTATGTAATTAGTTTAGCGGTCAAGCACCTCCTCTTTGCCAATTCATTCCGTGGAGTCGTTTGTCACAGGCTCTCTATTTTCCCTTCCTTGACATGGGACGAGGTAAACAGCTAATTGAATGGCTTAGAATTTGCTGGTAATGCTGACGTTGTCCGTTGTGATTGATCCTGGAAAGGTAGAAAAATTTTGCCTCCTTGAGGCAATTTTGGCGAAAGCTATATTTTTAATCGAAATAGCCAAGGCTCAGGGGATATGGGAGAGGGAGTTACGCGTATGGTACTGCTTTAAACGCGTTCGATTACAGGCGCTGTTCACGGTAATTTTCGTGTCTCGTCGCGCTCTATAAGGACCTTGGAAGTGCCGAAGAACACAAGTGTAAAAAAAAAACAAGGAAAGATATCGAGAAGTTTGAAAGTGAAGTGTTTCCGACCCTCGGTTTAAAAGAGGTCGCAACTTAAAAGCAAGCATTTGGACAAATTTCAACATCCTACTCCGTCTGTTTGTCACGAAATTCATATCTCGCGTCGCAGCAAAGCTGGGACGCTGAATTTCACAACTGATATAGGGGTGGTAAGGAGACCTAGGCGGTGGTGGACCGCAAGATGGCAGCTGATACGCGCTGATAAGGAGCCTCAAAAGGCGAATGTCACCAAGGTTGTTTCGTCTTCTTAGCTGATGCTAGAGCGCCGACATTTATAAGTACTTTGCGAAATAGGGCGGGAACACTATTGGTGGGTGATCCAAATTGATAATGGTTGATGAGATTTGATAAGGAGCATGAGAAGGCAAATGTCGTCTTTCGTGTTGATTCAAGAGCGCTGGTACTCATAGGTGTTAAGCAGGGTGGGTCAAGGACATTAATGGTGGTGATAAAAATTGATAATGGTTGATAAGATTTGATATGGAGCAGGAGAAGGCAAATGTCACGAAGGCCGGTTCACTTTTTACGGCTAGCAGTGAAATGTTTACATTCGCAGGTATTGTAGGGTACGGGGACCCCAATGGTATTGTTGGGTACGATGGCCTCATTGAAACTGATAACGGCTTACAGTGGCTGATAAAAACCGCTAGGAATCGCATGAAATGATATCCTTTACATCGCTTGCTGCTACTATACGACCGCTTTAAAGGCACTTTCTTCGATATTCACCAGCAATTTACCATGCCGCTGCCGATAGACTCTCGAGTAAATGTCGAAGCTAAACCCTTTGAGCGGCGCCACGAGGCTTTTTGGTAGAGCTAAGTCAGCGGAAGGCAACTGCGACCCCGTCCATCAACTGCGACCACACCTGGCAATGGACGAAGTTTTTCCAACGTGGCTACGTGGGCCTGTGTTTCATGCGATAAAATAAGATAAAGAAGAAATTCCAGTAGTTAATGAAATGCTCACTTAGGGAAACAGGTAATATCTTGGGGATCCTCATGATACCATCCACTGGGAACAGTTTCAAAGACTCGTTTTCACGCGGTAATCTCGTGCAAAGCCAAATGTCAGGAGAGCCTCGAAAAGCCCGATATGGCCATTTTTCGGGGCTTCTTTCGGATTCTTCTTCTTCGACGTATCCCTCAGCACCTCTAATTCGATAATTGAGCGCTTTCACCTTTTGAAGGCTACCGCGGAAAGTGCCTCTAACAAAAGCGTCTGATGCTCATTGCCATTGTGTGAACATCTTGGGTAGTCTAAAAAGTCTTTTCGTATTTTCAAATACCGCTTCTTCCCTCCAAACTGCTTTTCTGTACATACACATGTAGTACAAATCCACACACATCTACAGGTATTAATGTCTTCCATCTCCCGGATAACCTTTTTCGGCATAAACATATCAAAGGTCAATTTCATTTTCAATAAAAAAATTATAAAAAAATTTTTCTTCGAATGGCGTTACACAAGGATAGGAAAGGGTAATAATGCAGTGGAGCTATAAGGTGTATGGGGCAGCAATTTTTATCCAAGCTCGAGAATTTTTTGACGAGTCACTTTTTCAATAGTGGGAAGAACTTGCCAAAAAATCGCTTCGTCAAAAAATTCTCGAGCTTGGATAAAATTGCTGCCTTAAAGCCCTGATCTTGCTCCATCGGATTATTACCTTTTCCTTTCCCTGTCTAAAGCCATTCAAAAGAAAAAAATTGGAATTGAAAATGAGGTGACCTTTGATATGATTATTTTGCCGAAAAAGGTTATCCGGGAGATGGAAGACAACAATACCTATAGATGCGTGTGGACTTGTACTACATATATATGTACAGAAGAAATTTAGTGGAAAGAGTTTTGAGGGAAAAAGCGGTATTTAAAAATACGAAAAGACTTTCTAAAGTACCTAATATTTTGTTTATGTTTCGATATCACTGGCCGATGTATCGACCGCTGAATTGCCTGTTGTTCCAAAAACAATGGCAAATTTTTATTGATACTGCGATCTACCCTGATAATCATGATACAACCTATGTTTGTGTAAGAAAAGCAAGCGGCTCACTCGAAATCTTTTTCTAATGCGGTACTGACAGCAACACTGGGTATCGACCGCTAGACCATATAAAATTTCAAGTAGTGAAGCATGTTTACGAAAACGATTAACATCGATAAGGGGTTATGGATCTACTATTAATGTGTAGGAATTTGATGGTCAGCAAGTGAACAAATAGTACCAATCGATGCTATCGAATACAAAACTATCGACCTCTTACCTATCCAGTCTCCCACTGATGATCCCAACCAGTTAACTGGCGCACACTAAAGCGCGCGATTCTTGTCGATGACGTGCAAAATGGGTTCGATGCAAAGCGACTGAAGTATATTTATACCGGAGTGCTTTTTTATAACGCCATCTTTCCCGTTTTCCAACTCAATAGCTCAGCTGAAAGCAGAGGGAAGGAAATTGGCGCTTGATTCCATACACGACTGTGGTCGGGCCGATCAAACTCATTTTGCACAACATCACCATGGATCGTAAGCAGTAGTGTGCGCCAGTCAACGTGATAATGTGATCCGATGAGGGTCTTCACAGCGGTAGTTTTTCCTATCACTTCTTATCGCAGTCGATATCATGCCTCTCATACGCGTGAAGGCCACCGCTTGCTCTCCTGTCGAATCGGAGACGAGTGTAGGCCATCTTGAGTCGGTGACCGCCACCTTATTAACATGTTCTCTACGCGTTGAGCACTCATCGTCGCGCCGCGATGATGGCACACGCTTTGCCGTCGTGGAATGCGCTACCTACTTGCTTATGGGACCAAAATACTCATATCATCGTTTACTGTGCCTTTACCACCGCATTGAATAGTCAGGAAGCAGTGGACACTTATCGTCTGTTGAATTACATACCACACGCATGATTTATTGCTCTTGTGGTTCAGTAAACGTAAAAGCAGAGGTGTTCCAGAAATTAGTGATTTTGGCTCCCATTACAATAGGTATCCTACTATCATATATGTAAGCCAGTGAGATTGTGGAATCTACGAAATCGTGGAATTTGTGAAAGTGCAGAATTGTGGAAGGGGATGGGATACGTATCGTTTGGGAGAATTGCGAAATTTGCAGAGAATCGTCTTCACTTCTACTTTTCTTTCCACAATACTGCGAATTCCGCAATTCTCCCAATCCATACCTATCTAGTGCTTTTTCGCAAATTCCGCTTTTGCGATTCCGCAAATTCGAAAATCGGGAAAGCTGCCTTAACCCTGCTCATAACTGCAGTGGATCATGTAGGTTTCGGGAACGATCAGTCATGACGTCACTGTACAGCTTTCGCTTTGGAAAATCTTCCCTTTTATTTTGCAGTCGAATGCACAAAGCTTCCATCAGTATGGCTTTTAGAGAGCAGCGAAGAGTTGCCTTTTGAGGATGCCAAGAGAATGAGACGATGTGTCGTTAAATACATTCTAGAATGAATACTTATTAGGTGTATCTTTGATTAGACGTATGGCTATAATGTGTTCTCTTTCCCTGCCCATCGGATTGGATGAAGTAAAGTCTTCGCGGGAGAAATGCGTTCTTTCCATCCTACTCAGTGTGCGCCGAGCTATTGCCACACTTCTCCCTGAAATCTTTACCAGCGTGCGCTCATTTTGAGTATCGATATCAGTAACGAGCGCTGACGTATGCAACGTTTATGTAAAACGCATTCATAGAAAAATGAAATGCTAAAAGGGCCCGGCGAAGCCGGGCCCATGAGAAGGAAGAGCGCACGGTGGTAGCTGGACGATTGGACTGGTCTATTACATGAATATTTTGTGCAACTTTTTTCAGTTTGCATATAGTGCTGAAGGGACGTTACCCCCCCCCCCTTTGGGGCAAATCTGTTCAAATGGCACAAGATGTTTACCAGTTGGGCTATCCTACTATATATAATTCGCTTAGTATGTCTGTGTGTGTGTCTGTGTGTGTGTGTTTGTCCGTCTGTCACGAAATTCATATCTCGGGTCGCAGCAAAGCTGGAACGCTGAATTTTACAAGTGATATAGGGGGTGCCAAGGGAACCTCAGCGGTGGTGGACCGAAAGTGATAGCAGCTGATAAGGGCTGATAAGGAGCCTCGGAAGGCAAATGTCACCAAATCCATTTCGCCTTTCGGGTTGATCCTAAAGCGCTGACACCCATAGGGGTTTTGTGGGATGGGACGGGGACATTAATGGTGGATGACCAGCATTGATAACGGTTGATAAGATTCGATAAGGAGCGTAAAAAGGCTAAAGTCGTCAGATCCGTTTCGCTTTTCGCGTTGATCCAAGAGCGCTGACATTTATGAGTGTTATACGGGATGGGGCAGGAACATTAATGGTGGGTGACCCGCACTGATAATGGTTGATAAGATTCGATAAGGGGCGTAAAAAGGCTAGAGTCGTCAAATTCGTTTCGCCTTTCGCGTTGATCCAGGAGCGCTGACACTCATGGGTGTTTAGCAGGGTGGGTCAGGGGCATTAATGGTGGGTGATCCAAGTTGATAATGGTTGATAAGATTTATTAATGAGCACGAGAAGGCAAATGTCGTCGAATTCGTTTTGCCTTTCGCGTTGATTCAAGAGCGCTGACATTTATAAGTGTTTTACGGTATGGGGCAGGAACATTAATGGTGGGTGACCCGCACTGAAAATGGTTGATAAGATTCGATAAGGGGCGTAAAAAGGCTAGAGTCGTCAAATTCGTTCCGCCTTTCGCGTTGATCCGGGAGCGCTGACACTCATGGGTGTTTAGCAGGGTGGGTCAGGGGCATTAATGGTGGGTGATCCAAACTGATAATGGTTGCTAAGCTTCGATTAGGAGCGTGAGAAAGGGAAATGTCACCGAGGCCGGCTTGCTTCTACGGCTAACAGTGGAATGTTCATATTCGCAGGTATTGTAGGGTACGGGTACCTCAATGGTACTGTTGGGTACAGGAGCCTCAGTGAAACTGATAACGACTTACAGTGGCTGATAAGAACCGCTAGGAATTGGATGGGATGAAATCCTTGCTAACATTGTACGACCGCTTTAGCAAACGCGTCTGATGCGCAAGGGCATCGGGTAAACATATTTTGTTTATGTTCTGATATCACTGACCGATGTATCGACCGCTGAATGCCTGACGTTCCAAAAAATGGTGCGTTTCTTTCGATAATGCGATCTCCAGTGATAATCATGATACAACCTATTTTTGTGATAGCAAAGCAAGCGGTTCACTCGAAATCATATTCTAATGCGGTACTTGCAGCAACACTGGGTATCGACCGCTAGACTATGTAAACGTTCAAGTAGTGAAGCATGTTCACGAAAACGATAAGCATCAGTAAGCGGGATATGGCCTACTATCAGTGTGTACGAATTAGGCAGCGTTCATAGTTTTGGAATTTGCGTTTTTGCGTTTTTGCGTTTTTGTGGAAATAGAGTAGATACATATCGATTAGGAAAACTGCGTTTTTGCGTTTTTGTGGAAAGTAGAGTAGATACGTATCGATTTGTGGAATTTGCGTTTTTGCGTTTTTGTGGAAATGCGGAATTTGCGTTTTTGCGTTTTTGTGGAAATGTGGAATTGTGGAAAGCGTGGAAGCCACGTGCGCGGTGCGTGTCATTCCACGCAGCTCATCATTTGCGAGCGGTTGAACGGATGATGATGAGCTATTTGTTCACATTCTCTTGAGTTCGGAAAGAGCTTATTTAAATAAGGATATATGGACAAGAGCTTATATACATTTGATAAATGGTTTTAGTCGACTTTGAAGAAAAACAGCCATTTTCGTGCAGGGATATAGACATAATTTTGTGAGAAGTGACAGCACTCTCCGCAGCACTGCTGACATGAACTCCCTGCACGCTGTTCGGAACACTTGCACGCCACCCAAAGACACACTACAGTGTGACAGCAGACGAAAGTGACATATCAAAAACGAATGATCGAGAGTACGAAAGAGTGAACGAGAAGGGAAAAACTGTTGAAAAAGCAATGTATAAGATCAGTCTGTTCCTTCAGTGTAGAAAGTGCTTTGTCTTATCATCCACGTTCGCTGACGAAGCAATAGACACTTATCTTATCCACCTCATTTCCACAAAAACGCAAAAACGCAAGCTCCGCAAATCGATACGTATCTAATCTACTTTCCACAAAAACGCAAAAACGCAAATTCCGCAAATCGATACGTATCTTATCCCTTTCCGCATTTCCACAAAAACGCAAAAACGCAGATTCCGCATTTCCACAAAAACGCAAAAACGCAAATTCCACACTCTCCTTTCTCTAATCCTCTCGTCTCTTCGTGGCCTGGAAATCGATACGTATCTAATACTTTATCCGCATTTCCACAAAAACGCAAAAACGCAAAAACGCAAAAACGCAAAAACGCAAATCGATACGTATCTATTCTTCTTTCCACAAAAACGCAAAAACGCAAAAACGCAAATTCCAAAACTATGAACGCTGCCTTAGATTCTCAGCAAGTGATCTATTTGTTACTCTGGCTAGTTTGTTGTTAAGCCTTCCAAGATTCACGATCTTATTTATTCGAGGCTAACGTTTCGGCGTCTTCGCCTTCTTCAGAGCCTGAAAAGTCGAAAAAGAACTTGAGACCTAATTCAATCCAAGACTTTCACAATCCCGAGAACTTTTCAACAGAGTACTAAACCAGCTCTCGGTATCGATCGATCGAAGGGTGGCATGGGCTCACCTTGGTATTAGCGACCGGGGCGCGAGATGGACCACCAGCAGGACAACTTTTTAGTAGACTGAGGAGCAGTACCTCCACCTCTACGACCTCAACCTCGTGTAGTAGGTCAAAACTTACAGAGGCTAAGGAAGGGCGCGAGGTCACGGGTTATGGCCACACATTCCTCTTTCCTGTTTATTTTAGGGTCTTTTGCTGTAATCCAAAATGCCTCCAGTGTTTTTCGCGCGGTGGTTTCGGGTTCGAGTGCCAGGATGGTGACTGAGACTGCAAATTCGGTATCTCCATGGCACTGAACACGATGCATACCAAGGGAGTCTGGGTCTATTTGTTACCAAGCGATGCAATCGTATACAAAACTATCGATTTCCAAACTACCCAAACTCCCAATGATTACCAGTTGGCTGGCGCACACTACTGCGCGCGATTCATGTGGATTACGTGCAAAATGGGTTCCATGCAAAGCGACTGAAGTATACCGATACTAAAATACTTTTTTATCACGCCATTTTCTCTGCTTTTTTGCAATTCAATAACTCAGCTGAAAGCGGAGGGAAGGAAATCTCCGCTCTGCTGTGGTCGGGCCGAACACACCCATTTTGCACAACATCGCCATGAATCACGCGCAGTAATCTGCGCCAGCCAACTGGTAGCACAGTATTGCACGAATATGATGATAGAATTACGTGATGGGGAAGTAGTCGATAATGACCAGCGATATCGAGGGAGTCCATATCGTAGAGCTCCACGTTTGGTTAACGCTGTACTGAACGCTAGCCCAAGTGGTATCTCCACTCACATCCATCACTACCTGCAATTCCACCACAGTTTAGCAGCTGAAGCATCCAGTTGCTACTAATATTGAAGAAATACATCCTATTGCTGAGCATTCAGTATTTGTAGGCACATTCCAGGATGGGGAAAGCATTGCAGCTCTTTCACATGACCTAATATTTCCCCAAGCGGGCAGGGAGGCTGTGCACATATCGAAGCGCGATTATGAGTCATCGCAGCTCGGCTCTTACCAGCTTCTATCACTTTTGATCCACCATTTACTACCATAACTCAGGGTCTCAGCTTTGCTGCGACGCGAAAGATGAATTTCGTGACAACAGACGGACACACACAGGTGACGTAGACACTGCGCGAATAACATGATAATAATGATAAATCGATATCGAAAAAGTCCATATTGCATCTTCACATTGTGATGAGCGCAGTAGTGAGCGCTTGCTTAACTGGTCACCCTACAAAGGCCTAACACTATTTGTGATTTCACGCAGTCTAATAGTCGTAGGCTTTCCGTTTTTCTATTGGATAACGAAGAACGTCCAGTCACCAAATGTTAAATGCTCAAGCCTAGCGTTTACCGATAATCTAATCTACTAACAATAAGGCATCTCGCTACCCCATAGAGGGCCACTTTTCGGAGGTCCAATGATTCAGCGGTCAATACCTCTTCTACAATGATAGTGACTATCAATGTAATTGGATTAGGAATGATATGTGATGTGTTTCCCACTAATCAGCTGACACTTTCGTTGAAATGGGCACTATTGAAAGTTCAGATAGTTCAGAGATCGATGGTTTTGTAATCGATTGCTTGGACTGGAAGACAATCTTTACTCAGTGAGCATCTAATTCTTTCATGTCGGTGATCAGTATGCCAGTGCTCGATGCTTATCGTTTTGTGAATATGCACCGCTATTTCGAATTTCACGTAGCCTAGCGGACGTTACCCAGTATCGTTGCTGGTGTCGCATGAGGAAATGAATCACTTTCTTCACTATCACATATGGAGATCGTATCCTGAGCATGAAATGTTGAACCAGTATCAAAAGATGCGCGCCATTACTTGGACACTAGGCAAGTCAGCGATAGATTCTGCAACTGATACCAGAACATACGCAAAGTATGTTCACCCACTGGCACTGAGTATCGGACGCTTTTACTCTAGCGGTCGTTTGGCAGTAGTAATCGATGCTCGGAAATTTATCCCATCCACTTCTGAACGGTTCTTGTAAACCCTTGTTAGCCGTTCTCGATTTTGATGAGACAGCATTAAGGTTCACGCACCATTCAGTATCCGCTAATGTGAACACTTTACCTTCAGCCCGAGAACGGAATGGGATCGGTGATATTCGCCTCACGACGCTCTATATGGGACCTTACCAAACTTTTTACCAATGTCACCGTTCCACCCTGTGAACACATATGAGTGTCAGCACTCTGAGATCCACGCGAAAGACGAAACGGTTTGGCGACATTTGTCTCTTGGAGCTTCTTATCGAATCTTAACAACCTTCATCAATTTAATCACCTACCGTCGAAATCGTTGTTCCCTGCGAACACCTATGAGTGGCAGCACTTTGGGATCAAGCGAAAGACATTTGGAGACATTCGTATTCCGAGGATCCTTATCAGCCCTGATCAGCTGCTATAACTTTCGTTTCACTACCGCTAGCATCCCCATGCCCACCTTATATCGCTTGTCAAATTCAGTGCCCCAACTTTGCTGCGATGGGAGATATGAATTTTCAGTCAAACACACAAACACACAGATACGCACTAACAGACGCACTTGACCGATAATATTAGGTTGGACGGGAAGTTCTGGGACACCTTGTGAGAAAAATTCAATTTATTTTAATTTTACTCACATGTAACTTCAGTCACCAAAGTATGCACCATCGTGATCTACAATGTACTGCCAACGCTCAGGAAGATAATAGATACTTTGCCCATGGAAGTCTGGGGATTTCTGGTCGAAGAAAGTCTGGAGGTCGATTTTGAGATCATCGTCATCTTTGAGCTGCCGTCCGTCTAGGAAGTGGGTTAGAGATCGGAGTAGGTGGTAGTCAGTTGGGGCCATGTCCGAAGATTACGATGGACGGGGGAGCTTCGTCCAACTAAGGTCCTGGATCTTTTGGCACGTCAACTTTGCCACATGTGGGCGAGCGTGGTCGTGGAGGAAGAAGTCTAGAGCCATTTTTTCGGTAATTTTTGCGGCTACGTTGTCCAATTGCCTGCAGTAGAGATCGCCAGGGACTGCCGTGCTGAATGGTAACAGTTTCCCTTTTTTTTGAAAATTTAGAAAAAATCACATTTTTTTCTCAGTGCAAATTTTTGGAATTTTTCCTGTTCCAATTTGAGCCGATCGAGCCATCGGGCTGCCGCCATATGAGAGACAGTACCTGGGTCCATCGACTGGTTAATTTTGTTAGTGGCCTCGCATGCTGAGGAACCGAGGCGGTGTTCGTGAATTTCGCACCTTTCGCGAAATTGCCGTAAATTCACTGCTAGTTGAAGCCGTAGAGAATATGAATGTGCTATTCAGAAGCCCTTTTCAGACGCTTCATATACCCCCCACTACCAAATGCTCCCGAAGCTTTACAGGTTTCTACAGGAAAAAACAAAAAGTGTCCCAGAACTTCCCGTCCAACCTAATAATAAGAAGATCCTCACAAACATCAATATTGCTGCTCATATTCGTCTAACTGAGTCTGTTTGTGAGAATTTGCGTGTATTTGTCTGTTGACTGGGGATTCATATCTCGCATCGTAAAAAAAAATTCTTATATGATATAGGGCTGGTGGGGAACGCTTCCGAGGGTGACCTATCCTGATGACAGCTGATCTTTTTATGAGGTGGACAAGTACCACGATGTATTGCGCTTTGAGGGTTACAATGGAGCGCTAGCACTTATAGGTGTTGTGAACATCTCCTGTAAGGAATTCGAAGTGAAAAAGTTTTCTAGGGTGATAAGAAGCGTCAGAAGGTATGTATCACTGTGCTTGTTGCGCTTATCAAGTTGACGATGGAGTATTGCCCACCATATATTTTATAAGGGAGTGGAAGTAGGCATAGGGCGTGGGCGATCCAAGGTGACAACAGCTCTTGTAACTGATTAGGAGTGTCTGAAGAAAAGTGTCACCGAAGATATTACCCTTTTCGAGTTGACGACGGAGCGTTGACAATTACTGGTGATACGTGGTATGGAAAGGGATCGTTAACGATGGGAATCGTTAACCATCCCTTTCCAGAATTCAGTTCCACAGGTACCCCCGGACCAGAAGTCATCTAGTTCTCATCCACGCATCCTCAAAATCAGTCAAGAAAGCAGGAACTAAGGGACCGCTTACTTGGCCGTTCGAAAGGCAAGCGCCAGTCACGCACAAAAGAGCTCATGCACTCGTATGCTCGTTCGGATGACACCAGGGAGGAAATTTTGTACAACCGTTCTTTCCGAAATAAGGCCGGACTCATGAACAGTCAAAAAGGGAAAAGCTTCTGTCCGTAGTCCTGTGACTTGGCTAGTCATAGGATAAGGACTCCGCGTGACCTTCCACTCGGTGACCCAAACAAGGCCTCCACTCACTCCATTCCCTCTCCAGAGCCAAGTCCTGAGGTCTGCTGTTGTGCAAAATGGATTTGGTCCAGACCTCAGCTGTGTATGGAATTGAGCGAAAATTTCCTTTTCTTTGCTTTCATTTGCGCTATCGAACTGCAAAGAAGCAGAGAAGCTGGCGGGATAAAAGCATTTCTCTTTTATTATATTTCAGTCGCTTCGCATCGAACCCGTTTTGCACGTCATGGATACGAATCGCGCGCAGTAGTGTGCGCCAGCCAACTGGTTTGGGTCATCATTGGGAGTTTGGAATGTTTGGAGATTAATACTCTTGTATTCGATTGCATCAATTGGTAAGAAATTGTTCACTTGCTTAGCATCTTATTCCCACACATCGATAATAGATCCATATCTTGCTTATCGATGTTTATCGTTTTTGTTAACATGCTTCTTCACTTGGAATTTCACTTAGTTAAGCGGTCGATACCCAGTGTTGCTGCCAATACCCCATCAGAAAATGATTTCGAATGAACCGCTTGATTTGCTATCACTAATATGGGTTGAATCATGATTATCAATGTAGATCGCAGTATCCCTCTAGTATATAAACCATTTACTTTGTTTGTCGGCTTGTATGTCGCTATGTATGTCTGTCCGTCCGCAAGTGAGTGATTGTGATTATGGAGTGGCGAACTGGCGATCAGGATCCCAGGACTCATGGACCGACTCGCGGAGATTCTTCTCACTATGCAGACCCAAATGGAGCGCCAGAAACAAGCACTCGAGCTGATGCAACGACAGCAGAAAAAAATGTCCGACTCATTCTTTCGAACGCTGGAAAAGATGGAGTTACGTATTTCCAGATCGAGCCCAGCTATGACGAAACACATCATATTCGATTCGCTGTGCCGTCGCATCGACAAATTCAGCTTCGACCAAGAAAATGGAAGGACGTTCGACAACTGGTACAAGCGGTTTGAAGACGTCTTCGATAACGACTGCGCAGAGCTCAGCGACAAGGAGAATCCCGGAAGAAGACCCGGTTACTGGTCAGCCGTTTCGATGAAGATTGCATCAACTATTCTGTGGATCAATTGCGACCAAGACGCCTTCTGACTTGACATGGGACGAAGCCCTGGCCACGATGGATCGGCTGTTTGGCTCAGCCGAAACACTATTTCGCCGTCGATTCGAGTGCCTGAAAATCCAGTACGACCACCAGGACTCCAACAGCTACTCGTGCGGAAGCGCTGTTCTGATGCGAAGTTTGACTCTATCGACTTCGATGGTCTACAATGCCTAGTCTAGGTCGTTGTATTCCAGGGTGCCAAGTTCGACGACTACAGAACGCGCCTCTTGAGGAAGCTGGATCAAGACGATAAGATCTCGATCAAAGACCTCCAGCCGAGTGCCAGCTCATAAAATCCTACAAAGAAGACGCAAGGATGCTGGAAAACGCCGCTGCTTCCAGTGTTACGATCAATTTGTCGCCAAAAGGAGGAAAAGAAGAAATTTCAAGCCCAAGAAGTGGAAGATCAAGGGAGAGAACGAAGCGCTTCCCCACACGTCACGATCTGGGAAGAGGAATCAACGTCACCGTCGCGCCCACGGACCAGAGTTGCTAGGGGCTACCAGATCAAGAGCATTGAAGCCGCACTACGTAAGGACGCCCAACCGCATTTAGAAGTGGAAGTCAACGAACGGCCCCTGAACTTGTTGCTCGACACTGGCGCAATGATCGCGCTGATCTCGAAATCGAGCTGGAAGAATCTGGGAAGGCCACAGCTGAACAAGTACAACGCCATCGTTAACGCTGCAAATAGGACAAGGATACCGACGATCGGACGTACTATGGTCGACTTCACATTGAAGAGCTCTGATGGAATACGCCATGATGGACGAGGACATTGCTACGTCATCGAAGACCTCGACTACTCCGCCTGGGCAGCACCTGTCATCGTTGTCAGGAAGACAAATGGAACCATACGCCTCTGTGCTGACTTCTCTACTAGACTGAACGCGCGCTGATGTTACATCAGCATCCGCTGCCCACTCCGGACGACATTTTTACCAAGCTGAACGGCGGCAGATTGATTTCGCCGACGCTTATCTACAGATCGAGGTCGACGAGGAGGCGAAGGAGCTGCTTACCATCAACACGCACAGAGGACTACTCCGCTACAATCGCCTCCCATTTGGCGTCAAATCTGCACCAAGCATCTTTAAGCAAATCATTGATTCCATGACTTGTGGACTTAGAGGTTGCGCTGCGTACCTCGACGACGTCATCGTCACCGGCCGCAATATCGAGGAGCACGTCACCAACTTGTAAGACCCCTTCAAAAGGATATCCGACTACGGCTTCAGCGGCCGGTTCGAAAAATGTAATTTCCCGATGCCTCAACTCCGATACCTAGGACATATCATCGATTCCACCGGACGCCGACCCGATCCTGCCAAGATCGAGGTGATCCGCAAGATGCCACACCCCACGGACATCACACAAGTCTCATTCTTGGGAATGCTCAACTACTACGGTCACTTCGTCAGTGAGATGCGACAACTGCGTGCACCGTTGGACGATCTCCTGAAGAAGAACACACCTTTCGAATGGTTTCGTATGGTCCGCCGAGTGCCAAGAAGCCTTCTAACGCGCCAAGTATGTACTTGCCTCGGACCTTCTGCTCACTCCCTACGATCCCACAAAGGAGATCGTTACTGCGGCAGATTCATCGGAGTACGGGATAGGAGCAGTGATCAGCCACCGTCTTTCGGATGGAACAGAGAAAGAGATTCACCATGCTTGCCGTTCCTTAACAACTGCCGAAAAGAATTACGGACATGTCGAGAAAGAGGCCCTCGAAATAACGCTCGCCCTACGAAATTTCCACCGTTACATATACGGGCGCCGCTTCAAGCTGTTAACCGACCACAAGCCACTCCTCGCCATTTTCGGAAGTAAGAAAGGAGTGCCAGTATATACTGCAAATCAACTTAAACAATGGGCTTTGATAGTGAAGAACTACGACTTCAACATTGAGTATCAACGCTCCACGAGCTTTGGGCAAGCGGACGCCCTTTCTCGCCTCATCGCGGAACAATCGACCACTCAAGAAGACATGGTCATTGCAGCGATCGAAAAGGATTCGTCCGCTGTTTTTATCAATGCCACGTCCAAGCTACCAATCGATGCCCAGAGGATAGCCGAAGAAACTTCAAAGGATTCAGTCCTGAAGAGCATCCTCGAATATGTGCAATGTGGAGAATGGCCGAAGAAATCGGATGCCGCAAACCAGTTCAGAAGCTTGAGGGAATCACTCTCAACGCAGAATGGATGTTTATTTGTGGGTGATCGCATTGTGATTCCAGATAGCCTTCACAGTGCTGTACTCACCGAACTTCATGACGGACACCCAGGGATGACGCGGATGAAGATGCTCGCCAGAAACTACGTCTTCTCGATGAACATAAACAGCGACATCGGGAACTTCGTTAAGACATGCAGTCCCTGTCAGGAAACTGCAAAGAGTCCGGTAAAAGCAAAACTTTGTTTATGGCCGATGGAGGATAAGCCGTGGTACCGCGTACATGCTGACTTCGCTGGGCCGATGGACGGAAAAATGTACCTCGTCATCGCCGACGCCTACTCGAAATGGCCCGAGATTGTCGAGATGTCATCCACAACGGCAACCAGCACAGTAAGGGAGTTACGCCGCCTCTTCGCCCAATTTGGCAATCCGCAGACGCTGGTAACCGGACAATGGACCGCAATTTGCAGCCCAGATATTTAACGACTGCTGCCACAGAAAAGGTATCAGGCACATCACGTCGCCACCATTTCACCCTCAGTCCAATGGACAGGCAAAGCGCTTCGTGGACACCTTCAAGAGGAGCTAAAAGAAGATGAGGAAGCACTTATCTCCGACGGAAGCTTTGCAGAAAATTTTTCAATATACCGACGGAGTCCCTGCCCTTCCGCGCCTGGAGAACAGTCGCCAGCTGAGGCTTTCGGGAGACGAATCAGAACCACACTCAGTCTCCTCAAGCCATCCGCCACCCAAAAGAGCGAGTCGTCATCACGGAGCTCGACACAAACATTCACCGTGAGCGACTTCGTGTGGACAATGGACTACCGTTCAAGAACGCCACGGCAGGTCCCTGGACGGATCCAACAACGCCATGGGAAAAGGCCCTATGATGTACTGGTCGATGGACAAATATGGAGGCGACATACCAACCAATTGCGATTATGCGCTAATAAAGTCCCATCTGTTATAGACTCACCGTCATAATAAGCCGATCTACCACTGCTACCATGCTCCAGGCAACAGCAGACACCGACAGCATCAAGGACAGCACAGGCCACCGCGTCAGCTACCCTACAAAACACTTCGACAACAATGCAGTCTACGACCGAGAAAGTCTCTGGAGAGCGACGAGCAAGACCACGCCGTGCACCGGACCGATTGAACGTCGACCCCAAGAAGAAGACGTACACCTTGTCTTAGGGGGGAGGTGTTGGATACTGTAGATAATGACTATCTCAGGCGCCAAGGCGCCACGACCTTTGGTCTCGCGCCTGATGATACTTTGACCCTGGCGGGATGATACCCCAACTCGGATTTGGCGCCTAATGATACTTTCACCCTAAAAGGGTTTATAATGTCTTGTTGGTTTGATATGTTCAGTTTACTCTCTTCTGTTCTGAATAAATCTTCTACCTCGCCGTGGAAGTAACAGTTGTCACCTTGTATCACCCACCCCCTATGCCCACTTCCACTTCCACATAAAATATATGGTGGGCAATGCTCCATCGTCAAAGCGCAACACGCACAGTGATACATACCTTCTGAAGCTTCCTATCACCCTAGGAAACCTTCTCATTTCGAATTGCTTACAGAAGATGTTCACAACACCTATAAGTGCTAGCGCTCCATTATTAACCCTCAAAGCGCAATACCTTCGATGGCACTTGTGCTCCTCATAAAACTATCAGCTGTCATCAGGATAGGTCACCCTTGGAAGCTTCCCTACCAGCCCTATATTATATAAGAATTTGGAATCCCATTTTTTTTACGATGCGAGATATGAATCCCCGGTCAACAGACAAACGCACACAAATACTCACAAACAGACTCAGTTAGACGAATATGAGTAGAAATATTGATGTTTGTGAGGATCTTCCTATTACTATCGGTCAAGTGTGTCTGTTAGTGCGTATATGCGTGTTTGTGTGTTTGACTGAAAATTCATATCTCCCATCGCAACAAAGTTGGGGCACTGAATTTGACAAGCGATATAAGGTGGGCATGGGGATGCTAGCGGTAGTGAAACGAAAGTTATAGCAGCTGATCAGGGCTGATAAGGATCCTCGGAATACGAATGTCACCAAATGTCTTTCGCTTGATCCCAAAGTGCTGACACTCATGGGTGTTCAGCAGGGAACGGCGATTTCGACGGTAGGTGATTAAATTGATGAAGGTTGTTAAGATTCGATAAGAAGCTCCAAGAGACAAATGTCGCCAAACCGTTTCGTCTTTCGCGTGGATCTCAGAGTGCTGACACTCATATGTGTTCACAGGGTGGAACGGTGACATTGGTAAAAAGTTTGGTAAGGTCCCATATAGAGCGTCGTGAGGCGAATATCACCGATCCCATTCCGTTCTCGGGCTGAAGGTAAAGTGTTCACATCAGCGGATACTGAATGGTGCGTGAACCTTAATGCTGTCTCATCAAAATCGAGAACGGCTAAGAAGGGTTTACAAGAACCATTCAGAAGTGGATGGAATAGATTTCCGCACATCGATTACTACTGCCAAACGACCGCTAGAGTAAAAGGGTCTTGTGCTCAGTGCCAGTGGGTGAACATACTTTGCGTATGTTCTGGTATCAGTCGCAGAATCTATTGCTGACTTGCCTAGCGTCCAAGTAATGATGCGCGTCTTTCGATACTGGTTCAACATTTCATGCTCAGGATACGATCTCCATATGTGATAGTGAAGCAAGTGAATCATTTCCTCATGCGACACCAGCAACGATACTGGGTAACGTCCGCTAGGCTACGTGAAATTCGAAATAGCGGTGCATATTCACAAAACGATAAGCATCGAGGACTGGCATACTGATCACCGACATGAAAGAATTGACTGCTCACTGAGTAAAAATTGGCTTCCAATCCAAGCAATCGATCACAAAACCATCGATCTCTGAACTATCTGAACTTTCAATGGTGCCCATTTCAACGAAAGTGTCAGGTGATTAGTGGAAAACACATCACATATCTTTAATTTTTGATAACTGCTGTTTATAGCCGCAGCTCGTGATGCGAAAGTTATTACAAGGATGCTGAGTTATGGGCAAAAGCTTCGGTGGCGGACGGGACTCGAACCCGCACTTTATCCTTTCCGGGGATATGTGCTAATCCATTACACTACCGACACCACCTTCACCTTAACTCAGCTTTTTGAATAGTATATTTGCCATAGCTTATCAGCACTCACACGTATAACGTGTTGAGGCGGTTGGCCAATATCGGCATCGAACCGTGAAGCTGAAAGCTCTAGTAATGATTTTAATATTTTTAATTCTTGATATTTACTGTTTATCGCCGCAGCTCGCGATGCGAAAGTTATTACAAGGATGCTGAGTTATGGGCAAAAGCTTCGGTGGCGGATGGGACTCGAACGCGCACTTACACGTTATACGTGTGAGTGCTGATAAGCTATGGTAAATATACCATTCAAAAAGCTGAGTTAAGGTGAAGGTGGTGTCGGTAGTGTAATGGATTAGCACATATCCCCGGAAAGGATAAAGTGCGGGTTCGAGTCCCGTCCGCCACCGAAGCTTTTGCCAATAACTCAGCATCCTTGTAATAACATCACATATCATTCCTAATCCAATTACATTGATAGTCACTATCATTGTAGAAGAGGTATCGAACGCTAAATCATTGGACCTCCGGAAAGTGGCGGCCCTCTATGGGGTAGCGAGATGCCTTAGTAGATTAGATTATCGGTAAACGCTAGGCTTGAGCATTTAACATTTGGTGACTGGACGTTCTTCGTTATCCAATAGAAATAAACGGAAAGCCTACGACTGTTAGACTGCGTGAAATCACAAATAGTGTTAGGCCTTTGTAGGGTGACCAGTTAAGCAAGCGCTCACTACTGCGCTCATCACAATGTGAAGATGCGATATGGACTTTTTCGATATCGATTTATCATTATCATCATCTTATTCGCGCAGTGTCTACGTCACCTGTGTGTGTCCGTCTGTTTGTCACGAAATTCATCTTTCGCGTCGCAGCAAAGCTGAGACCCTGAGTTATGGTAGTAAATGGACCATAGCGGTGGTGGATTAAAAGTGATAGAAGCTGGTAAGAACCGCGCTGTGATGACTCATAATCGCGCTTCGATATGTGCACAGCCTCCCCGCCCGCTTGGGAAAATATTAGGTCATGTCAAAGAGCTACAATGCTTCCGTAATCCTGGAATAGGTCCACGAATTTACTGCGCCTAAAAACGATATTGCAGAGAGAAGAGTGTATGGACAAGATAAACAAGGGCCACACTGTTCCTTTTGTTTTCTTGAATTTGTGTACTGTGGACATGGTGTCAAATTTCTGGAAAAAACGGTAATGCAGAGCATAACGTATAACTTAGGGTGTTGTCTTGTTACCATGATATCTTGTTCACAATTCACATCTCCGAGTCGATCACGGGAGCAGTATACCTTTTAACCTTAACCTAATGGATTGGCAATGGAAACATCATGCATGGCGATCCCACAACGAGGCCGCCAACGCCATCGCCCTTCTGTTGGTCTGATGACACCGAGTACACGCACAAAGAGACCTCGGACATTCACCTATCAACGGCGAGCCGCGTGCTCTATCAACGGATAGAGCATGGATGAGTCCTCAAGAAACTATTGAGTGGGAACGGAAGATTATATGGGCTTTTTTCTTATCGTGCTGCGGTCACAAGCACTAGCCGAAACGGAGAACTCGTGCTAGCGAATGACTAACTATACGGACCGGGAAAGCGTTTGAATTCATCAATAATGTGAATGAAATCTCATATATGGAGCGTCCCGCAACAAGGTCAGTCGAGGCGAATCACCCTCCAGTTTATACTCTGGAAGCAAAAGATGTGTACTGGAGGCAATACAGCCAAAAGGATAATTTTTCCGGGGATCAAGAAAAAATCCCTCCACCTTGACAAAAAAATTCATCGATCAGCACATTTCAACTCGTTCTTTTTGAAGATGTTTCTATTAATCTTTAGAAAGAAGCAATGTCGCAGATCCAGCATAGGGAACTCCATCTCATAGAATTGAGTTTGAAGGAAGATGCTTTCATTTGAAGTGAGACACCGAGAATTTTTCAAATTTTACTCTACTGGATTTGCACATAGAAGAGAATTATGCAGCCATCAGGGAAAGCAGGCGGTCATTAGTAGATTCGGCTGAGGGAGGTGTTGCCGAATCACTTTACATTACCTCGAAAGATTGAGTTATAGTGAAGTTACAAGTATCTATCATCGGAGGACGAGCGCACGGCTCATGGACGGCGGCGCTATTGATCGAGAGTAAAAGCACTGAAGTTAGTAGGTTCTCACTTTTCTGACTTGTCACCAGTTTGATACCAGTTCTTTGACTGTAGGCTGTTGATTTCCTTTATAAACAGAGAAACCACAGAGACAGCGGAACATGAAGAATTGTGGAAATGGGGTCTTACGAAAGCCTCTTTTGGGATGGCAGTATTCAATGAGAATTTTCCTTGATGCCACGCCTGGTCCTGCCTCCAACCCCCTTTTTTGGCATTTTGGAGGGGGTGGGGGCACTCAGCAAAAATGGACATCAATTTCATGTTGCATGCATTTAATCCCCCCCCCCCCCCGCCCACTATGCAAGAGAACCACTTTCAAAAGCGCGAGCGCCATGACATGAAAGACTTTCCTTGGAAGTTGTGCCGTTTGGTTCTTCAGTTGCTCTAGACCTATTATCCTATTCTATATGACTGGTTCACGATCAGTATGTCTCTGCGTGTGTGTCCTTCTGTTTGTCACGAAATTCATATCTTGGGTCAGCACAGCAGCGGTTTCCTGAATTTTGAAGGAGATATAGAGAACGGGAGCCACGAAAGTAATAGCAGATGATAAGGGCTGATGAGGAGCTTTGAAAGGCGTAAGTCACCAGATCCGTTTCGCCCTTCGCGCTTCTCCTGGATTGTCGACATCCGAGGGATAGGATGGGGACATGGATAGTGGGTGACCCAATCTGATAGCACCTAATAATTCTCGGTAAGGAGCGTCACAAGCTCATTGTTACCAAATCGGTTCCGCCTTTTGGATGAATCCTGGAGCGCCAACACTCGTTGGTGTGTTAAGGGATGAGACGGGACATCAGTGTTGGGTGATCCAAATTGATAATGGTTGATATGATTCGAGAAGGAGAGGCGTAATTTTATCAAATCCGTTTCGCTTTTTGGGTTAATCCTCGAGCGCCGGCACCTCACAGGTATTTTGAAGGGTTAGATGAGGAATTCAGTGTCATTCAGGGTAAAATTTTCCTTTAGTTATATTTTACATCTCTCCTCACTTCATAGCACCTATTATGCCATTTTGTTATTGTATTGATCACTGTAGTGACTCATTTTCCGATGTTCCATATACAATTAAGAATCAGTTATACCGCTATCGCTATGATTGGTTATGTGGACGGTAACGCGCACCAAGATTCACAGGTGGACGTTATGTTGCCTGAATATCAAACCTATTATATTATGACTTTCCTCCTTGGCGGGTCAACTGGATTTCTAAGTCGTTCAAGTCGTCTCTTATACTCCGTTCTATCATTTACATCTGTTAATCTTAACGCAGTATACTTTCTTTGAAATAATATGTGTATTGCATTCGGTTAAAGTTGAATATCTTTCTAAGGCCTTTGCACGTTTTTTGATATGGGTTTCAAAACACATGGTGGATTCCATGGTTACTGTTGAACGTTTATATTTGGACAGATTATAGTGGAGCACATACCCGATATTCAGATAAGACACTTTTTAGTTTTACCATTGTCATTTGCTTTTTAGTTGTATGTTTTTTTTGGTAGTGCTATTCAATCTAATACATATTCTTTCCTTTTCAATCTCTGATTCAACCTAGTTTACCAACATTTCCGTTTTCATCAACACCTGACTCACTGCGGACCCCAAGGGTGTTGATGACAACAAAGTGATTCGTCTGAGTGAGGAAGCGAAACGGAGCACTATTTAATTACCTTTTTTGTGTTCTTCGTTAATGCTGGGTGATCCATATTGACAATGTTTGATAAGATCCGATAAGGAGATGAGTAATTTTTCCAAATCCGTTTCACCTTTTGGGTTGATCCTGGAGCGCCGATACTCATAGCTATCTTGAGGAGTGAGACGGGGACATTAGCGTTGGGTGATCCGCATTGATAATGGTCGATAAGATTCGATGAGAAAAAGAGTAATTTTACCGAATCCGTTTCGCCTATTGGGTCTAGCGCAGACACTCATGGCTATTTTGAGGGGTGAGACGGGTAATCAGTACTAATCAGTCATTCAAATTGATAATGGTTCATAAATACAATGAGCAAAAGAGTAATTTTATCAAATCCGTTCGCCTATTGGGCCTGGCGCCGAAACTCTTAGGTATTCTGAGTAGTGAGACGGAGACATTAGAATTGGGTGATTCAAAAAAATAATGGTTGATAAGATTCGATGAGGCGGAGGAATCCTCATCGCCGTTCGGTTGATTCTAAAGCGCCAACACTCATAGGTATTTTGAGGGATGAAGCGGGGTCGACGAGTGCTGATGATGAACTATCTAAACTCCCAAGTAATGGTCCTGGAGCAGATATGATGAATGGCTATCCCATCTTGCTAACAAATGATTCTAATACTGGTTGGCTGTCGCACACCACTTTGGCCACACTCGGCGAAGCTATGCAGTTATGCTTAGATCGCTAGGGTTATAGATATGTATGACATTATGTATGGCTTTCAAGTGCTATACAAGGCATGATAATTCGCGTGTGTATGACTTTCAAATTGCAAAAAAAAAATTAATGGAGCCTAGAGGATCGGAAAAACATGTATGTGTTCACATTGATTAGTTGATACCCATCAATTCCTTGTTTCAAAACATGGTCGAGAATCGCGCGCAGTCTAGTGAACCAGCCAACTAGTTGATAATACAATGCTATTAACGATTATACAACGATGAATATCATATTGTATGATATTTCGTTGTAACTGCTGGAATATCTACAGAAGTGAATCATGGACAGCATTCAAATCAATCCGTGAAATGTCCTACCAGCTATGAGATGCAAATCGGAGAGCGCCGATCTTTAGCGCAACAGTACTGTCTTCACAATGTTGAGTAACAGAAATGTGGCGTCAACAACCCATCGTAAGCAGGAAGGATGCTTTCTGAAGATCGATTTGTATTAGCAACAGCAACTCCGCTTACGAGGAGTGGCTCTAGTGATGAAGTCGCTATTACAAGAACCTTGCAGTAGGTGATAGATCAAAACATTGTTGACCAAGACGAAAGTATGGAGTTCGCGAGTGACCGAATGACTTTCACGGAACAATAGGAAGGTGCTGCAAAGACCGTCAGCAAAGTGAGCCAGCACATTGCCAACAGCATTCTGAGAATGTGGTTTGCCACTCATGATGCAAGTTCCGAGGAACGAGCGTAATGGAGAAATTGTGGTTCATGTTAGGACAGCACCGGCCAAGGAACCATAAAAGTATCTGAGTGCGTGAGCACATTACCTGGGTTAAGCGCAGCTCATCATGCACCAACACACCTGAAGGTCAAGGTTTCTGCATTGTTCCTCTGTTTCACACTATGTGAACATAGCGGACTCTATTCAATAAATTGATCTAACTAGATCTCCTTCACTTGCACTGTTTGCTACTTTCTACACCTGTCAATAAAAGTGGCGCATCATGCAGAGTATCCTTCCATCGCTCGTCAACAGGAAGGGTACGCAAGACAACGCCCGTACACACTTCACAAATCACTATCTATAAGTTGAGCGAATTGGGCTTTGTAGTTCTTCCTCACCTGTCAAATTCTTCAGACCTTTCACCAATCGTCTATCACCTTTTCAAACATTTTCAGAACTTATTGCTGGAAAATACTCCATAAATCAAGACCAGGCAAAGAAGCTTTTGTGGATTTCGTGAATTGACGACTACCCAGTTTTTTCTTTGATGAGAATTTTCAACGACGTCACATTGGCAAAAGTATGCTGATTCGAACGGTGCTTATTTTGTTCGAATCCGATGGGTATTAAGAAAACTATGATCTTTTGAATCAAAACACTCGAATGCTAAAAACTTCCCGGACAGTTAATAAATATGCTGTTTGCCTGTCTGTCGTTTGCGAATGAATAACTGTGATGAGAGATTCAGCAAAGAAAAACAACCATTCACGGCGATGAGCCAATAAATGATCGGTACTACCGGCTCACTATATGTGTTATTATAATTCAACTACGTCGAATACTATATTTCTTGTATAACATGCACCTGCTCAATCATCTCTTGTGAAGCCCCCTCATAGCAGTGCCGAACGACGCGCGAGTTACCATGCTTAGCTGCGACTGCTTAGTATGTAAATAAACAAGGACAGAGGCAAATAAATGTCACCACTATACACGAGGTTCACCATTCGCTGTTCTCAGCAAACCATGAATATTATATACAAGATAATCTCGAAACTGTGCAACGAAATTTGTAGAAGGCGGTGCATTTTGCGCGAGCAGTTGCGCTGAATTGTAATTATCAAAGGTGGAGAACAATTTATTTAATGATGGTTTACTTCAATCGGGAGCTTGTCTCTCGAAAAATAAATCGCTAGAAAATTAAAGCGTAATGTAACCCAGTATGATATTAAAAATAATTTTAAGTAGACAATTACAAAGTCATAATAGTTGATAACGACAGAGGTTTTTCCTCTAAGGTTATTGTTGTGAACAGCTGCATTCTCCTCATGCAAAGATTAAACACTTTGCGACTACAAGACGCTTTCCTTCTCGTCATCAATTAAGCTGACGTCTTCAATCTGAAACCAACATTTTCAGACAAAAAGGCTCCTCGTCGCGCTTTTGAAGATCCTCGCCCGTGTGGTCCAGGAGCGATTGGTGATCCCACGACGGGTAAGGCATTATTGCGTGTGTTCGATAAGTAATAGGTAGAAGCAATGGTATCCAGCATAACTTGGAAAAAGAGACGCCAGCCGATGAAACTGGCGAGAGCTTCGCAAAATAAGTTGCTATTTAATATATTTAATGTCGTGGGCTTCCTACTGGAAACAAAGAGGCGCGATAATTTCTTACCATCTACAGTGCAAATTAGTCACAGTATAAAGTATCAGATGCTCTAACAAAAAAGCCTGTTTGGAAGAGAGGTTGTTTTCTTACTTCCTTCTATATACCATTGTACACATTATACAGTAGCGCTCAAAAGTCTTCGGCGGAATGGTCTTTCACTAAGGTTTTTCACTTGTAACTTTTTTGCAACTGTACCTATCTAAGAGAAATTGTAGTATGTTGCACTTGGAGACACTGCATACTTAATATATATCAGGTTGTCCCAAAAGTCTTGTAGGAGTTTTCCAAAAAAAAAATCAATAACTCTTGTTTACTTCGAGGCAGGTCTAGGCAGTTCAGGAATATGATAGAACGTTTTCTATGCTCTCTACAAAAATATATATTGACCCACCAGATTCCTTGGAGGGAGCTGTGCCCGTAGTCGATACCCACCCAACACGCGGTGTCATCTACTATGAGTGGTCTTAGGGCAGCAAAGCGACGGAAGCTTGCGGCTCCATCAACGCTGCATTGGCAAGGGATGTGTGAGCTACGAGACCATGCGCCGCTCGCTCATCAGCTTCAGCAACGGCGAGATTGACATGGAAGACAAGCCACGCGCATGACTGTGCTACTTCTGAGACGAGGAAGGGATGCTTTTTCACGGATTGTTGATACAAGAGGAGACAGTCACCGTTGCCGTATACACCCACCAGCATTGGACGACGAAACGCTGCTCTCCGCCGTTCGCGCCGATCGATCCTGAAACCACCCTGCGCGAGCTGACGGAGAGGAATGGACAAGCACCCATAACCGTAAATTGTCGCCACGAGCTCGGTTATCGGAAGGTGCTGTCACGATGGACCTCATGCGCTGACGGATGCTCACGAAAGTGTGAGCATCTGTCAATCGCTGCTGCTCCGCCCGCATCGCAACGACTTTCCCGTCTATCTGGCTATGGGCGATGAAAGCTGGGACATGTGCAATACCAACGCACCCCGCGCCTTTTGGCTGCTACGTGACGCCGAGTCGCCAATGCAGCCCATGTCCAATCTCCATCCGAGGAAGATTCTACTCTGCTGCTTCTGGACGCGGAAGGAATGCTTTTCCAAGAGGTGCTGGCACAAAGTAAGACAGTACCCACTTCCATATACACTCGCCAGCTCCAGCAGATCGCCGTCCTCTCCGAGAAAAGCGCCTGAGAAGGTCCGCGGTCACCCTCCTTCATGACAACCCCCATCCATTTGTCGCGAAGTGTACCCAGGCCAAGCTACAGGAGCCTGGCTGAGATGTGCTGCCCCACCCGCCATACTCTCCAGACATTGCCCCTTGCGACCATTACCTTATCCTTCCTCTTGAGTCCTTCCTGGGCAAGAGAAAATTCGCTGATTATGACATGCTTGCGAAGGCGATCGCTGACTTCTTCGACTCTTAGAACTCAGAGTTCCGGGAGGAGAAATCAACGATCTACCTATGAGGTGTTGTCGATAACAATGGTGAATACGTTGTTGCCTGATTGTTGTTTGTTGGAAGAAAAAATAATAAAAAGTGATGATCGAAAAAATCCTACAAGACTTTCGGGACAATCTAATACTAATTTGGCGCTCAACGGTGTAGGTTACGTGGTTAAATGCAATTTTTTGTTTTTGGAGTGCCATCCCTATGTCCCCCCCCCCCCGCTGTGCCGCTGTCATCAAAAGTCGTGGTCTGTCTACAAAATATTGATGTTCTCTGAGACTTGCTCGTTTTGTTTTTGTAAAGAAAGCCGTTTTTCTTGACCAAGCCCTTAACTTTTTTCGGTGGTCTTGTAGTAAATTCTTGTAAAAAAAACATGAAAAGTGTCAAGCGCCACTCAAGTAGAAGGTAATGTTGGCAATAGGTTCAGGCACCACATATTAAAATTTTGTCAAATTTGGTCAGGTAGAAAAAAGTTATGACAAAAAAGTTCTGGCCGAAGACTTTTGAGCGCTACTGTATATACTGTTGTTCACATTCTATATACTGTGTCGTTTAATCCGGCATCCATTTTTCGCTAAATGTGAGCGGTATTGAATTCAAGGGCTGGATCAGCGTGGGTCAACCATTTCTGCTCCATCCCTTCCAACTCGTTAGGAGGGTGTACGCAAAACAGTGAGTTCGAATACGTATCTGCCTACTCCTTTCATAAAGTGTCAATATATAAAAGGAAATATTTTGCTTTATTTCAAGTTTGGAAAAGGCGTTAGGTGCCAAAAGCTTGCCAATAGACCTCAATTTCTTTCGATTTACAGTTTGTGGAATCTTTTGAGTCTCACGAAATAAAGTTTTGGAGTCTCACAGTGTTTCTCACAGATTTAGTTTAGAAACTGCTTATGGCAACTTTCATTATATAGCAACAGTACTTACTGCCGTAGCTAAGGAGTGCGAATAGCATTTAGCATCCAAAAGTGGCTCCGTACTCTGAAAAAAGAATTCCAATTCTCAGCAAATTTGGTGATCGTATATGACATCTGCACTCCTCGCTATACTGATTTAATATACCTTCTGTACACACTCTATATACTGTTTCTTACAGACTTTTATTTACCTTCCCTTTCAAACAAAAAACTTATTTGTTTTGCCACGTGGACGCAGTGTCCGGATGTTTGCAAATAATTCACATGCTCGTCACGCATCTCCGCACACGAACAAGAACTTTTATTCCACAGAAGCATTCACATAGATCAAGGTAGTGCAGAATTCACATGAGTTTCTTGGAACTTTTCGGAAACCTTCCTGAGGCAAATTAAGTATATCCTCCCTGCTCTGCCTAATAGCACAGATTGTATCCATCTGCCTAACATTTTAAACAGCGGTACCATATTGTGAAAGAGATTCCTATTTGGGAAGCATATCCACACATTGTGTGAGGTGTTGGCGGAAAGAGGTGTTGATCAGGAAATGCTCTTCCCTACATTGGTCACCAAGAGGAGCACACAAGTAATTGGGTGCTTCTCATACTTAAAGGAATCAAGCAAGAAAAATGAGTTCCTCCGTTATCCGTAAATTTATGTTGTATTAGCACTTTGCATGCGGCCCTTATTGGGCAAATACAATATAAATATATGGGTAATACAGAACTCAATTTCCCGTACACGACTCCTTTTAGCAACTTGTTCGTAGATCACGAGGCACTGAATGCTTTACGCACTTGCTAAGAGCCTGAACTACGGTGAGAAGAAGACAACATTATGTCGAGGAAATAAGTTGAGGTTTAATGGTTTTCCACACGACGTGGATATTGTTACAGGATACGCCAGAAAAATTAACACGCCTCCAAGTAGGACTGCCACATCCCCATAAGGGAGAGAAAAATTGAAAGAAAACATCTACTTTGAAATAAAGGTGGGCAAGCCCTGGTGGGCGGCTCTTTTGAGTTATCACACGTATTCACTATCCTTACCACCAGGGTACACTGGAAGTAGATTCCTCGATGAAACTGTCGTATTTGACCGGACAGTAGGGGGTCATACCTGCAGAGATCAGCTCAAGCTTTGGAACCTTATGTTCCAATAAGCAGATGAAAAGCGAAGAATATTTCACAGCGAACGTATGGGAAACTGTGGAATATGTAAATATCTTTTTACTTCGGGTAGGGATATATAGTAATAAATCACATTGCAATCGGGTAATAGTTACTGATGTTGTAGAGGTCACAAAATCTGGGGGAGGATAGCGTTAGTCCCCGGAGAGGGGACGGGGGTCGTACTGAAACGGCTATACTTCTCGATTCCTGCGAGTACCTTGCCTATACACTAGTCAAGGCAAAAATAAGGTCATAGTATCAAAACCCTCTCAAGATTAGGCTTGTCGTCCATTACCCACTCGACACAGTGCAGTGGTAGTTCCTACTCCAGAGAATGGATGGAAACGTTCAACAAATTTGGAGTCATTCCTAGACTTGGGTCACGGAACAAGAGCGCAGCCACAGCTTCAGTACTGTCCCTAAAAGCACTGGGTTTTACAATATTATCGTGAACAAAATGGCATGTCTTTTCATCCTACTATCTACAGCGAAGGGCGGAGGTGGTGTAGTGAAGGTGGCGCGCGCTCCACTCTCATGGTGAGGGGATCAAATCTGGCATCAATGCCCGCCCAGTCCAACCAAGCCTTCCATCCCTCCGGGGTCGGCAAATTGGTACCAGACTCGTCTGAGAGGATTAAAGCACTGACTTGTACATCGGCTGGCCACCGCAAGTCATTGTATAGGCCACATCACATTCACCTGCCATCACGATTCTGAATGGAACTGTGCGGCGCATCCCAAGAAGGGACTGATTAACGACATAAACTTTATTCTTTAACTTTATCTACAACGAATCTCGTCCCAATATCGATAATCTGCAACGTATTTCTGTGTGTGTATTTGTTTGTTTGCCTCGAAATCCATGCCTCACGTCGCATCAAAGCTGGCGTCTTCATTTTGCACATGGTCACCGATGGTCAGTGATCAGTGCTGATAACAGCTGGTAGCATGTGATAATAAATTGAAGGCAGTGATAGGGGAAATTCGGACTAATAGCGAAAAATGTAGTGAATATGAAAGTCAAGGTGCTTGATATACGACGGTGAAAAAAAAAGGAAGAAAGTGGCCAAGGACCTGTGGAATAGGACCCCTTCCCACAGTTGATTCTCGACGCGCACGACTTTTCCGTCGAGAGGCGGGAACTCCAGCCGAGTTTGCAGTTGGCATGTTGCCAAGTAGTAAACACGATGGGATATTCAGAAATACGACAGCATCCATTTTGTGAGGTGAGCTTCAAGCTGAAACTGAGAAAGCGCGCCGCAATACACTCCGATCCTGCCGCATATCATTGGCCGCTCTCACCGTAGTCAATCAGAAACCACGTCGCCTGGAGGTGGGGTCTGTCGCTGAAAGGCGTCAACTGCTGATCGTCTCTACATCTCGGGGGTGCGCTTTTCGGCCAAGATTTCGCCATAAATGGGCTTCTTAGGCACATACTTCATGTGAATGACTTCTTTTAAGAATCCCACCATGATCGCATTACCCCTAATGCTGTCTTCAAGAAGGCGCATTACTCCTAATGCTGTCTTCAAGAAGGCAGGTTGATCGAATTCGCTGCGCCTTACGCGTTGGCGATGATGCACACTTATGATTGTTGTGTGAGGTGGGACGGGTATACTAACGCTGGGGAAACGTGGCAACAACTGAAAACGATCTATAAGGAACGCTAGAAGGTGTGTCATCAAATATGTTGCACATTCGATGAGGACTTCAGAGCGCTATCATCCATAAGTGTTGTGGGATAGAAACTCGTGTTGGTGGTGGGAGACCGGCAGTGATAACAACTGATAAGCACTAGTGAGGGGCGTCACTAATGGATCCCACTGAATGTTTTTTTTTGCGTAGTGTTTTTAACACAGGAGCGTTGACATGTATTCGTAAAGGGAGGGACTGGGATAAGAATAGCGGAGGATCATGTGTGGATAACCACTGACGGGAAATTTCGAAAACAAAGTGCAAAAGTGCAAAATGGTCAAGGATCGACACAGAGACTTCTACGGTAGCTGACCCAAGCTGACATGAAGTGAGAAGGTTTTTAATGTGTCAATAATTGTACGTAACCAGATTGGTTGTGCTTTCCCCTGATCGAGCGCCACTTCAATAATAAGTGTTGTGTGAGGTGGACGGCGACACTGAGAGCGGGATCTAGCAAAGATGACTTCCGATAACGCTCGATAAGAGAGCCGATAGCAAGTGAGCTGACGACATACCGCTCACTATGACCAAAAGGCCACACCACTGGGCGAGGGTAAGACCATCAGTGGGCGAACAAACACATTTCGTCACTGTTGCTACGTCGGATACAGCAAAACGGATTGACCGCTGAACTGATTTGATATCCGGTTGGTGACGGCTGCTGGCTATTCGTAGACATACAGTAGCGCTCAAAAGTCTTCGGCGAAATGGTCTTTCACTTGAGTTTTTCACTTGTAACTTTTTTGCAACTGCACCGATCTAAGAGAAATTTTAGTATGTTGTGCTTGGAGACACTGCATACTTAATATACTATTTTGGCGCTCAACTGTGTACGTTACGTGGTTCAATGCAATTTTTTGTTTTTGGAGTGCCATCGCTATGCCGTCCCGCTGTGCCGGTGTCATCAAAAGTCGTGGTCTTTCTACAAAATATTAATGTTCTCTGAGGCTTGCTCTTTTTGTTTTTGTAAAGAAAGCCGTTTTTCTTGACCAAGCCTTTTACTTTTTTCGGTGGTCTTGTAGTAATTTCTCGTAAAAAACCATGAAAAGAGTCAAGCGGCACTCAAGTAGGGGGAAATGTTCACAATAGGTTCAGGCACCACGTATTAAAATTTTGTCAAATTTGGTCAAGTAGAAAAAAAAGTTATGACAAAAAAAGTTTTGGCCGAAGACTTTTGAGCGCTACTGTATGCTAAGACGGAAATGACCTAGTTATCAATCACTGAAGATAGCTGTGCACTGAGATCTCAATGAACACACCATCGGTCTATCTGCAATGAGAAAACTTCGACCGCTGCATTCCTCGAACTCCAAAGAGTGGTCGTCGTTCATTGTGATGGCAGTTTAGCTAGCACACAGTACTGTACGTGACAGCTGCTGATGCTCTATCGACATCGATCATTCAAGATAGACTTTCATAATTTCATAGTTTTACCGTTTGATTCACACAGTACTGTGCTACACTGCTGAAATTAGACAGACAGACAAGATAATGACAGACAGACAGACTGCGCAGACAAAATAATGACAGCGCTATGTTATTGCTTTTTTTGCCAGCGGTAAACTATCAATAAGCCTCGATAACTATCAGCAAGGTCGTATTCTCGGTTACTCCGTTTATAATCATATTTGCTTGCCGCTTCTAGAGTTGACGGTTGACCGCAGTACATAATGTACGTGCTTAGGTAGACAGAATGACAAAGAAGGTGGCGAACTTATTGGTTCTGGGATACCCACTGCTGGATCGGATGAGATTATCCCATAACCATACCATTAGCATGATAACTGTTAAGCCTATAATGCACGAATATGCAAACACACTTTTTCCCCGTGAGATCATCCATGATTTTTGTTAAAATCATAAGGTTATAAGGCTCAGCTGATCTATTCTACCCATGAACTTTGCAAATTACTGAGTTTGCTCCTGGACTGTTGGAGTCAGCGTTTCCGATTATACCGAATGGTCTAAACGATCATTATGAGTGGAACGGAGTAGATGCGCTTCGTCATCTAGTTGTAGCTTGCTAGCGATACAAAAAACGATTCATCCGCTTTACTACACAGGACCCAAAATTTGAAAAATTTCAGGCTGTTTATGGAGATAGGATTCGCTAGAGGCCTTCTTCCTCAACCCGGCATACTGTCCCGACACCACCACATGGAGCCATTACAAATTTGTCATTTAACTGAGGCAAAGTAAAGCTTTCCGTGGTTAGTACGGAACAAAACTCAAGGCAATTATGATAATGCGGATTTTTGAAGGGATGAGGTGGTACATTCAATGAGTGAGCACTATTGTCAACTACTTTCTCGTATTTTAAGATCTTTGTGAAAAAACACATGAGAAAACCGAAAAAAAAACAGAGAGAATAATGTAATAGAAGCAAAGCAAAAGTAGCTCTGTAACACATTGCGCAACTTTGGACGAAAGAAAATTACAATATCCATACCTCCTTTTCAAGTGAAAAGGACACGTTGGACTGAACGGAATGGGTTCTATTGGAAAATCGTCTCATGGGGGAGTCGAACTTGGCCCAAAACTCATCCAATCTTTCGTCAGTTTCCTCTAAACTATGCTTGCACCATTTTTAGTAGAGTCAAATGCAACGACTAGTTTTCCCAATGAGAGACAAACCTAAAAGAGCCACCGGAGGAACATAGCAAAACAGGTACTCGGTTAGAACTGTCGAACCCACTATATGCCTCCTCTCAAAGGGAATTGCAAGGTATGAAATAGTGTATGGCAGTATATATAACCTCCTTTCCATTGACATTGTGAACTTCGGAAGCAATTTGGTTTCCATATTCGATTTTGTTTTCATTCACATCTGCTCCATGCTCTTCGAAGGTTCTTTCCATAGTCCCTTGCAGCTCTCGCGGAATTTGTTCATTGTCGCTTAGGAGATACTCCGGTCGTATGTTCCTTCTAAATGCAGAGCGAATCATTAACAAACTATTTTAGTGCACCGGATAATATGTAAATGCATAATTATGGGTCTATTCATTGCCAATGATTGGAGTTTATGGCTTTTCGGACTGCCACTTGTCTCCCTAATGAAAGGTTGTCTTTTTAACAACAGGTATTCGAAGCGTAAGAGAACGATTACACGTTTGGGTGAGTCCTGGCGAATGAGGCGATTTGAGTGTAACTTTGACACCAGTTATTAACCTCCTAAAAACAAACCTTTCGGCTTGGGTAAAATAGAGATCATACGATAGATACGATAGATCAGAGTTACCTTATCTTCTGGAAGCACACAGGACGCTACTTGTGACCACCTAATGACTGTGCGCAATACAAACAGCATTTCGTCGCGATCGAGAGGAGAGCCATTGCAATTTTCTGTAACAATTGTAGTTTTCGTATTATTTTCAGAAACGTGATATGCGATTAGCGGGAAGGTGATAGTTCATATCAGGCTGCAGTAAAAGTTTCGAGCAACTTAGCATGAGAAACGTGCTATGTTTTACCACTTGCTTTATGTATCTTTTGACGCAACTTCCCGTGCTTTTATAAACGATCATGGAAAGAACAAACGAATAGAGCAATATACGAGGAAATGAATTTCGAGATCATATAATACTATTATTGTAACTGGCTATTTGCAACTGTTGGTGTGTTTTTTACGTTTGTGTGTGTGATTTTGATTGACTGATTATTCACATCTCTGGTCGCAGCGAAGATGGATTTCGAAATTTAACGAGTGATATAGGGGCTTGTACGGGAACCTCAGCGGTGGTGGACCGAAACTGGTAGCTGAAAGGACCGAAGAATCGTTGCAAGGCGTATGTCACCGAAGCGTTGCTCCCTTCATGTTGACTTCCAAGGGTTAAAACTCATAGATGTTGAGCGGGGTGGAACCGGGGCACCAGTAGTGGGTGATTCACGTTGACAACGTTGATAGATTCGATGATGGGCGTCAAAAGGCAAAGTCCACCTAACTTTTCGCGTAGACCTTAGAGCGTTGACACTCATAAGTGTCTTGTGGGGCTGGTGATGGTCGACAAGATCCGATAGGGAGTGCCAGAAGGTGAGTGTGAGAGAATTCGTTCTGCTTCCCCAACTGACATTGGAGTGTTCACTCACGACTTTTAGAGATAGTGATACGGGAGCTTTGAATCGATCGAATCTAATCTAATAATGATGAGGCTTGCGAAGAGTCGCTTGCAATTTGATGGGGATATTTTGCATCGGTGAAGCGTATAAACCGCCAGTCTGTCGAAATTCCATAGCAGTGCATAAATGGTAATCAGTAACTGACAAGTGATATGATTTACCACCAATACATAAGTGGTAATCAAAAAGAAAAAAGAGTTATCAATCGATGCAATTGGATCAAAGCCAACGACTATCTGGTTAACTCCAAATAGCGACCACTACAGTCCAAACACTGAATGTCCATTGTATGAACACATTAAGCTTTTGACTTATCATTATTGATCGTTGATATAATTGTAACAGAAAGTATCGACCGCTAGACCATTTGGACGTAGTGATAAATAAATAGATTATCGGTGGACAGTGGACTCAAGCACTAGATGCATAGAAATACTTCATGCTTCGATATGCGTATATGGGATGTTACAACCGCTACACCACGTGAAATTCCAAGTAGTGATAGAAGCTTGTAGAAATACCAGTTCAGCTAGAGCTCAGTGGTGCGCTCATCACAGTGTGAAGTTGTGCAATAGGGAATCCTCGATATTCAATAATGGTCAGTATCGTCCGTTTTCATACTACACGATACTATCCTATGTTTTTCGCGCAGTGCTGTGCGCAGCTGAACTGGTCAAAATTAAATGAAATATTTGATTATTGTGTACCTATTGTGCGTGCGCTGAAGTGAGAAAGCAAAAGCGCTTGTACGTATAATCATCACCACCTACTGCTACCACCACTCTTTGGTAGGTGTGTACGGTTAGGGCAGGATTTCTCAGCGTCGCGTGTGAAGATCGATGCGATACGTGCGAGCTGAGGTGGCGTATATGTTCGGCAAAGACGACTACGGTGTACTAACCTAAAAGCGATCGGTGACTGGCTAGCATCTTGTCCCACCACGTAGGCGTGATGTGAAATCCTTTATTAACGATACACACCCACTTTATTGTCATAAAAACTGGTAGCCTTCCTCATTGTTGTGATGGACGCCAGTTCTGTTTTTGTGAAACCGCTCTCACACAGAAAAAAAATTGAATTTTGAGGTTGTAGGTGACCCAACTCACTGAGATGGAATTGGAAAAGCTCCACAAGATTCACATCTTCTCCGGCAAGAACACTCTTGAATATCAAGTGTATTATTGAGAACACCTCCTTTCTTCTATCGCTGACGCAGATCTGGACGTAAGGTACATATATCTTGTATATAAAGCAGAATTTTTGTCTGTCATCAGTCAGTCTGTCAGGCATTCTGCTTGTATGTCAGTCAGTCAGTCGATCAGCCAATCAGTCGCTCAGTCAGTCAGCTAGTCAGTCTGTCACTCTGTCACTCTATCACTCCGTCTGTATGCCTATTTGCCTGTCTGTCTGTGTCTGTCTGTGCCTATTCGTCTGTCTGTTTGTCTGTTTGTCTGTTTGTCTGTTTGTCTGCTTGTTTGGTTGTCTGTTTGTCTTTTTGTATGTTCGTCTATGTATTTGTCTGTCAGCCTGTCCGTATGTCTGTCAGTATAGGGCCACAGAACTTCCGCATTTTTGTTTATTCTGAACGGATGGACCATACAATTGCCCAGTCTCCATCTCGATGCCCATCTCTCGTCGTGCGTGTCGAAATCGGCACCAGAACCGTATTTTTATGCAAGTTACTGTGCCCACTTAATGTCAACCACTTCATTTTCTCGCCGAATGCATCTTCTTACGAAGTTTACTCGTAGTTCCAACCTTCCTCCGTTGCAAATGCGTGTAGTTTTATAGTGGAAAGGATCTGCCGAGTGGAGCAATTTGAAAGGAGTTTAAATGAACTATTATTGAAGCGCGTGGATCAAGAGCTTACAAAAAACTTTCTATGAGCTCAGATTATGGTAATTATTATTAGTATCCGAATTCAACGCAATGGAAGCTGGTTGTTGGATACTTCAATATATTCAGTGGCGCATCATTTTGCATAGTAGTGGAAGCGGCATTTTTAAGAGAAATGCAGAGAAAAATGTCTTGTGTTTTCTGGGATTTGGTGTGTGTGTATACAGCACGTCAGCACCTGCTACACTTATTACCCGGAGAATTTTCTGAATCACTGTGTTAATAGAGTTTCTGGGTAGTTTATAGGTGGCTATATCATCATGTAAAGCACTGTGCATAATCCGCTAAGTATGTGTATCCGTGGTTGTGTCACGGAATTCGTATGTAGCGTCAGAGCAATGATGGAGCCGTGGATTTTACGAGTGAGTAGGGAAAGGAATGTGGAAACTAGCGGTAGATGGTCCAAAATGATAATGGTTGACAAGGCTTGACAAGGAACGTCATAAGGCAGGGCTCGCCATAGCCGTTTCTCTTTTTTCGTTAACTCTAAAACACTGACGTTCATAGGTGTTCTGCTGGATGGGGCAGAGACATAAGCGGTGTGTCATCCGAAGTTGTAATGGTTGATAAAGTCAGTTAAGAAGCATCAGAAGGCAAAAAGGCCGTGTCCGTTTCACTTTTTCCATTGGCCCTACAGCGGTGACATCCACAAATGTTATAGGGGTAGTACGGCAACCCTAATAGTGAGTGGTCGAAACTGACAACTTTAGATAATAGCTGAAAGGAGCCAATAACGAGAAAATGGCATGGACCCTTCTCACCGATCACTACTACAATACGCATCTATTCAGAGTGTCTGATGTGCAGTGCAACAAGATGAACGTATTTCATATGTGCTAGTGTGAAATGGCATTAGTAGATCGACCGCATCATTGTCTAGCCTTCTGGCGTCTGTTTTCGGCAGTAACGTAGAGATTTTCAGTGGCTAAAGTGCATATACCACATACTATCTGAAATTCTAAGTTGTGATACGTGTACTGTGAAGTGAACAGCATCTGAAGTTGTCAAATCGGTCTACTATCACCACATAATAATCAGGTGCTCGTTGGGAAATTGCTGTGAATCGATACAATTGAGTTCGAACCGGCAAACCATATGAACTCCCAAGTGGTGACCACTGTACATCCCAAATGTTAAATGATAAGAAAGTGAATGGGTTCCGCTCTTAATCCAATATCAGATACTGAAGGTATCGCTCGCTTAATCATGTGGACTTTCGAAAGGTGGCAGATGTGATAAGGTGAGGTGGTAACGGTAAGGCAAGGTACAACGCTGTGGTGAGCGACTGGATTACCAACACCAAGCTTTAAAGCACATTTAACGGCGATTTTAGCATCTCGTCGCGCTATCTAAAAACTTTTAGAGTGCTGAAGCACACGAGTGTGAAGAAAAAACAAAGAAACTTCTCGAAAACCTTAAAAGTAAACTGTCCTTGACCCTCGGCTTCGACGAGTTTACAGCTTAAAGGCATCATCAGGGGAAAGTCGGACGAAAAGTAAAAGTAGTGCATATGAAAGTCGAGATGCCCAGTAACAGGACAGTGGAGAAAAAACGGATGGAAATGGCTAAAAACTCGAGAAATAGGACCCCCTTACCACTTTTGATTCTCGACGCGGACGACCTGTCCGACAAGAGGGGAGTAGTCTGATCTAGTTTTCCATTGGCATGTTGCCAAGTAAACACAAGGGAATGTTTGGAAATAGACAGTATCTACTTTTTGGAACGAGCTTCAAGCTAAAACTGCGAAAGCGCGCTGCAAAACCTTCGATCCTGCCGCATCTCCTTCGTCGCTCTCACCCCAGTCAATCGGGAATTACGTCATCGAGAGGCGGAACCGCTCTGTCCAAGAGGCGGAACCGCTGCATGGTTGCCGCTTTTCGCGGCGTTCTACAGCTCGGAGGGGCGCTTTTTCACAGGGATTTCGCCACAGATAGCCCTCCTAGGCCCAGGACTACCATGTGAATGACTTCTTGTAAAGTTTCCCCATTACCGCATTACCCCTAATGCTGTCTTTAAAATTAAGTATGTGGACAAGTTTTAACGTGATAATACCATCCGAGAAGGTTGTTTTCACAAAGGGAGTTTTCCCTATTATTTCTTATCGCAGTATCATATACCATATCGCTCATACTCGTAAACGTCACGGCTCATCCGCAGGTTAAATCGAAGATTGGTGTGGTACGTCTCCATGGAAAAAATGGGTTTTCCTGTTACCCTTATATTTATGCTGCGTTTGCCTAATGTGGGCAGCATACAAAGTTCCGCGCAAAAAGATGTGAATTCGATCGAAATACAGAGCCACAAAGTCTCGGCCGGGTGGGCGGGTCTCCGAGCAAATGCTCATACCGTCGTCCGCCGGTCGGAGACGCATTGCAGGAGCAGAAAGATACGTAAACAGCTCCGTTCTCCGTTCACAACCGCGGCGGACGACGGAACGGGGCTTTCACTTGGAGGTCCCGCCCACCCGGCCCAGAAATCGAGAAAAATCATTTCCGTGGACAATTCCTTTAGGCACTCGCCTCGCGCCGCGATGATGGCACACGCTTTGCAGTTTCGGAAGGGGTTTTTCTGCTCGGTGACGGAACCAAGGTGCTCATATTATCGTGAGCTGTGCCTTTGAGCACTCATTGCTCGGGAACATGGTATGTACTCAGCTATCTGTAAGAATTCCCATCAGATGCCAGTGGCCAGAATTCTTGATAGATTCTTACCGTTCCTAGTTTGTCGCGATTTGAGCCTCAGTTTTTCTTCATAGGCTCCTAATTTCCTAAGTGAATCGTACTGTCTGGGTAGAAAATCACAGAAATATCGGAAAATGACAGGGAAGAAGAGATCGACTTTTTTGATGAGTTTACTCGGTGCCACGCTTGATCTAATTCAAATATGTGTTGTGCATAACTTAAAAATTATTGCCGAAGACTCTTACAGCTTTTCTGTTGCTGCAGAGTTGAATTATCTGTAGAAGCTCATCGAACTCCGTAGGTAATCGTTCCTGGCACCTACAACAGAACAGAACAGCATAAACAGCAAATCTGCAATATTTTTCAAATTCTTTATGGTTGGATTCGGCTCCACCGATCTTACTCTGATCATACTGCATCAGTGCGTCTGTATGGTTTAAAGTATTAGGTTGTCCCAAAAATCTTGTAGGTTTTTCTTCGATCATCACATTTTATAATCTCTTCTTCCAACAAACAAGAGTTGGGCAACAATGTATTCACCAATGTTATCGACAACACTCTGCCACCTCATAAGGTAAATATTAGGTTGTAAGGAAAGTTTCGGCGGGTTTTTGAAATTTCAACTTCGGGACTTCGGAATGCATCTTTTCTCACAGATTGAGCACCATTCGATTCGTTATGCTATTGACAACATTATTCATACCTACATATCTCAGTCCGATGAAAGGCTGATGAATTATGTTGCGCGAAATGGAAAAACGTCGACTCCAAGCCACCACTCTTTCTGAACACACTGCTACTGAAGGAGCTGTCCAGATGTTTGGGAAAGTGGGGCTTAGTTAGCTCTAGATCTGGTGAATATGATGGACGAGTGAGGGCTTCAGCCTGAAACCGCTGCAATTACTAGAGGAGGATTTGTGAAAAATGCGCTTGCGCATAAGTGCCGTGAGGGGTCCCGCGGCACCCATTTTGTGGATTTATCCAAATCAGGGCTATTGGAGGTGGTCGGCTAAGTTTGCTGGTTGAGGGCCAGTACTTGTGGATATCCCCTGCAAGTATGGACGCTCATCGCTTTCTGCCGTTTTAGTTAAAGCGATTTGATTAATCGGGAATCCGAGCAGCTCGTTCTGTTCTGCACTTCTCAAACCACGGACAAAGTGTTCCATCGAATGCTTCACTCCCTCTTCTTACAGTATTCACATTTGTGATGCTCTTCGCTGGGACTCGGCTAAACAAGAACTCGTGAAGTGAAGTCATCTTGAAAGTGCCATTTTCGCAGTACTTTAAAATTTCCCTAATCATTCAAAAAACTTGTGGCATTCCAAATAAAACATATATTGAGAAAGAGCAACTTTTTGTCTATCTTAGGAGCACAATATTTTAGCTGATTCATGTTGATGCGCTCTGATATTTGAATTCATCTTGAGAACGCGAAAAAGCGGCCAGAACTTTCTTTACAACCTAATAGTTGATACCCTCCTCTCAAAACTGTGGGTTCTGAGAGTCGAAGAAGTTAGCGATAGCCTTTGAAAGAAAGTCGTAATCGAAGAATATTCTCCTGGCCAGGAACGATTTCAGAAGATGGGAAAGGTGAGAGTCAGAAGGGGCAATGTCTGGAGAGTATGGTGAGTGGGGCAGCACATCCCAGCCGAGCTCCATTAGCTTGGCGTGGATACTGCACGCGACGTGGAAGTGGGCGGTGATCGTTAACCTTATCCGGCACTTGTCTCGAACAGCGATCGTGAGCTGCTGTAGCTGGTGGGTGTATACGGCAACGGTGACTGTCTCCTCTTTTATCAACACCCCGTGAAAAAGCATCCCTTCCTCGTCTCAGAAGTAGCACAGTCCTGCGCCTGGTTTCTCTCCATGTCAATCTCGCCGTTGCTGAAGCTGATGAACAAGCGGCGCACGGTCTCTTAGCTCACACATCCCTTGCCAATGCAGCGCTGATGGAGTCGCAAGCTTTGCCGCAGGACCACTCATAGCAGATGACACCGCGTATTGGATGGGTATCGAATACGGGCACTATAGCTCTCTCCACTGAATCTGGCGGGTCAATATATATTTTGTTAGAAAGCTTAGAGGACCTTCTACCATATCTGAACAGCCTAGACCTGCTTCGAAGTGAACTACAGGGGGTGCCAAAAAAAAGTAATTTTGTCTCCTCCACTTTCGACCCCATTTAGCCAAACTACAGTAAATTCTATTGAGGTATTCTCATTTCCAGAATCAAGAGCAGATCTAACTCTATCACTATACTCCGTGGCAGCCTCCTGCACGAGCAGAAACGGGAGCAAGGAAAGACTGAACAAGATGTATCACCTCAACTGGGCAAAATCCGAATATTCTTTGCCCTCTTTCACAACCTTGCTGACGTCCGTTCAATCTGGGTATTTAAGGGGATTCATATCGGATGGTGTTCTTTAACACTGCATTTTTCCCGGGTTCCCAGCGCCCTTCGTTTCCAAGAGTCGAAACGTTCCCCTACCACTGAAACCCCTCCGGAGGCGGATTTGAGGCATGAAAATGATACTATGGATCATAGCAGCCTTGTCCAAGCAGCAGGGGCTCTGTGACTTCCAAGAACCGAAGGGCCAACCCTCAGGAAGCTTCCCACAAAAGACCTACCACGGAGCTTGGCTCCGCTGTTTTTAGCGAATTTCTAAATGTAGGTACTCCGAAGCCCGACTGCGCCGAATGAAACCTCCATATTTTTATGAACATGAACGTGAGGAGCCACAGCTTGTTCCTGCTTTTAGAGGAACATTTCGGAAATGTTTTGCCCCAATACCTTTATCTCTTTCGTTTCCCTACGTTTTGTAAAATTGGCAGATGTAAGCCGTGGGCAAAATTACTTTTTTTTTTGGCACCCCCTGTAGAAATATTGATTTTTTTGGAAAAATCCTACAAGACTTTTGGGACAACCTAGCATTATGATATTTTCTGTGCTGTAGGTTAAACCATTGTGTCTTTTCAAAGAGACACAAAAGCACTGGTCGACAGGCGATATCATTTGCATCACCAGTTAATTTATGCACTGAACCAGAAACGCATGTAGTGCAGCGAAATTGGGTCAGTTCGATCGCATATAAGATTCCTATGCCTCTCGACCACACTGCTCTGATTCACTTTCGTCCACAAGGCAACATCTGATAATTGGACCACATCAAGGGATTACTCCAGTAGCTCACGTGAAAAATCCTCGGAGCTATATCCTCTCGGGCTGGAGATCATCGCTGGGTGACCTCACCTTCGATTACCTTACACATAGTCGTTCCTAGCCGTCATACTCCTCAGGGACATAGTCGGACCGTCATAGTCCTCAAGAGATGAATAGCAAGGTATACAGACAGCATGTTGAATGAAAGTGCATGAGGGTAAATGAGCTGACTTTGTCTAGAGGTGAAGTGCAAAAACGTTCGTTGATGTACCGTTGTGGTTGCACTCAAAAACTTTTTGGAGGATGGCCATTTCTGTCAGGCGTTCGGTAACAAGATAGCTCCAAAGGTTGATTCTCACAATAGATGAGAAACTGAAAATCTATTGCCGTAGGGCGCAACTTCCGTTGCCTCGGTTTCGCAATTTTCACATTTCCCCGATTGGTAGCGCTGTCTTGTTGTCAAGACGCCCTCTTTTTTCTACCGTCTTCGCTATTGAACTCCTTGTAGCGTTTCAGTGTACCCAAACCGTTCTTCGGGGCACGCGAAGGGTTTTCACAATATCTTCCGTTTGCTTAGCTGCCTCATAATGCTCTGTAGTAGTATTTCGTGGGTTAGAAGGACCAAGCATTTTGTACTCAATTACATACGTATGAGTTCCAGAACTCTTATTCAACATATATTAGGCTAGTGAAACGAAAAAATTTCCAAGAAAAATGAAAAATTCTATAGGTTTAGGTGCACGGGTTTGACGCACCTTGCAGTAGACTGGTGCAACCCTGACTGTGGCAATCCTCAAAAAATCTGGGTCAAATAGAATAACAATGTCTTGCATCTTTCGCCAATGAACGACAGCATAACAAAGTTTTTCAGGCACTCACACTGCTCTCTTGTATGACTCAGTGAGTGGTAAGGTACCCCAGTATTGTGAATCGGACTCGCTTCCAACCATCCGAGGAAATCAACCTTTCGAGAGGATGTCAAATCACCAGCAGATGGATGGACAACGAGACCGCAACGAGACTCCAGAAGCGATGGAGCATTGGGACACTGCAGAAAGAGAGACGGCATCAGTACTGAGCAGCATAAGTGACAGCAGCATATTTCCTAACTAGGATGACACTAGTCATAATTCATCGGTCTAAATATGGGGTTATGTGTTTGAATTAATACTTGTTGTGATAGGGCCAGGCCACCTTGCATAGATTTTGAGAAAACTGTCAGTGTATGACCTGAATCACTATGATAATTGAAACTTGATAGGGTTCGGCTGATGTAAAACACCAAGAATTTTGGGATGTGTAGCAGGGGTTGTACCCCAACCCGTATCGAAATGTGATTTGGAAAACGTGGTCAAGAATGCCCTTTTGTTGCACATGAGCGTTTGAAATTAGGTAGCTCATATGTGCGGCTGTTTGGTTCGATACTACAAAAAGAAACGTTATGTGATCACGATCATGCCTCCGGATATGCAGAGATCTGCATCTTTCCCGAATTTGCAACGCTGAGAAGGTAATGTCAAACCCACCAAGTATAGTGTAGTGCATGCATAATCTTCGTGCTGTACTTATTCACGTCTCTTACTTCGTACTTATAATAAATTGTGCGTCGAGAAAGATGGTGTGCTTCAACAAGTTTGAAGGAGTAAGTCGCGCCAGCTCGATTGTCTGTGTTAAGAGTGATTCAAAACGTACTAAAAATAGTACTCAAATACAAAACTCGTTACCAAGAAAAGCACGAAAGCTTCCCACCCTTTCCTTCGAACGACTTTGCTAGAACTCACCGATATACATCGATAACACGCCAATGTTACTCGGCAGTCGAGGTACGATCTTACATATATCCCCTCCGCTTCCAATCATGATAACATAATCGTACTTGAGAAGCTCTCCTATTCTATGCAGAAGTAGCTTGTCGTAACCAGTCGTATTTGGGAAAGGAAGCCGAGCATTCTGGAATATAACTGATTCCCTTCAAACCTTGTGCAGTATTTATAAACGTGAAAAACCCCCTTATCATTCTGACTACACTTTTGAGTGCAGCAGGCTATTCCTATTTATCGATCCCACCTTTGCACTCACCAATAATGAAGGGCATCAGATACTGCTGGCTAGATAGAAAAGGCTTACATTCAGTCCTCTAAGTTCATCTGAGCAAGAAGGGGCTCCTGACAGCTGCAAACTTTCTAAGCAGATGTCATTCTACGAATCTGTTGAGGATGCGGATTATGCCTCTGTTGTCGCAACACGTTTCTACCGTATACTATATCGCGCTACATTTCGCACTGCTGGGAGGCCATCGGCAGTTCGCTTCACTTGAGCTGCAATTCGCGAGTTCATTCCTCAGATCCATGCTTGACTCTGGCCGGTGTTCTGGCCCATACATCTGATATTTTGCTGGCATAAGAATGTGGTGTTTGTGTGTACAGGGGGTGCCGAGGAAGGTAATTTTTTCATCTACTTTCAACACCGCATTAGGCGAACTTTAGCTAATTCCGACAAGGTATTTCCATCCTTAAATTCAGGAGCACACTTTGCACTATCACTAAACTCTGTGAGCCTTTTGCATGATTAGAATCTGGAGCACATTCTGAGTGAATATGATGTGCCACCTTGACACGGTAAAATCCGAGATTTCGTCACTTTCGTTCACAACCTTGCCGAGCTCTGTTCTCTCTGGGTACCTGAGGGGATCCATATTGGATGGTGCTCTTGAGTATTCCATTTTTTCCAGACTCCCAACATCCTTCTTTCCATGAACTAAAACGTGCCATTAACACTGAAAACCTCCCGGAGGCGGATTCGAGGCATGAAAAATGACACTTCAGATCATAGCAGCAATTCAAGCAGCAGCTTAAGGGCCAATCATTAAGAAGCTTCCTACAAAAGACCTACCACGGGATCTGGCTTTACTCTTTGAGGCGGACCCAGATACCGCGGACGCTTTGAAGCCCGACTGAACGTCGGTATTTTTGTAAAGGTGAACGTAGGGAGTCACAGCTTGTCCCTGTTTTTAGGGAAACATTTCGGGAATATGTTGTCCCAGTGCTTTCATTTCTTTCGTTTCTCTATGTTACGTATACTTGGCAGATGTGAGCCTTGAGCAAATTCACCTTTTTTCGGCACCCCCTGTAAAAGAGGGAAGTACTCTTAGAAGCAGAATTGTGCTGAATATTCAACTTCTCAGAGTTCTCGCATTCGCAGATGTTTGTAAAGGTAGTACGATCTCGAAATTTTATTAGTTTTCAATGTGACACGGTTGAGTACCAATTAATTGCATCTAACAGCCAATTTTCACGCACTAATCGGACGCGAAAGTGCGTGGTACGTAAAACGTGCGCGTGAGCTGATTCATGTTTTCTTTCTTGTGAGGAAAGGATTTTAAATCTTCAGACGACGATACGGTCCGAAGGGGCCGCGATAGCCAAATAGTTAAGGGTGTAGGTTCACGTCTGCCCATTCAAGACCATTGCGTCCGATCCTCGCTAAAGCAAAAACCATACCTTCGAAAGAAATGGAAAAAAATGGTTACGCTCCCAGTGTCAGCTTGTCAGGCCGGCTGATGGAGAACCCTAATTACACTAAAGATGTCTCAGTAACACTTATAAAGCCGAGACATCATCCGGAAGTAAAAAACAGAACCCTCACAAGAGTTCTGTAGTTAATATGCGAGGACCAGCGAGGTGTGAACGATCAAGAAAGTTACTTCGAAATGGGACTCTAAACCCATAACGGACGGCGTGCGCCACACGGTGGCGTGCGACATCTAGAACTATTTTTCTGCTGGTTTCCCAATATTTCCAAATAACCAATTATACCCGCATACACTACAGGTACTGACTTCTCTTCTCCTCACCTTTCGAAGTTTATAAGTGTTCTTGGCAAAACTATGAAAAGTTTGAGAGAAACTGAATCCATCCTCTGACATAACTTTGAAATCTCCTGACTGGACTAGTTCACTAGGCAAGCTAAGCACCTTTTTAGTAAAGTGGACCGTGTGCGTGTGGATCGTTTGGCAATGGGAAGGTCCTATCATCATCGCGGTGTTACGGATTACCATTGTAATGCCGCTCAACCGCAATGAGACAACAAGTCTCGTTTACCGCCTGAGGTCTCTATGTAGTTAAAGTGATTACAACCAAGAGGCAAAACAATCTTGTGGTCTGTTGTTATGATAAGCATGGTAACTTGTCATGGAAAACAGGCGATATCGGCGAACAAGACGCATAGCAAGATACCATCAAGACTTGTGCTTTCTGTGCTTTTTCGATGCCCTTTCGTCGACGAGGACGATCACGATTTCTGAGTGAATGTTTCCGGGTTTTGTTGATTTCCCGTCATCCGTTTTATTTCCTGCCTTTTTTAATTCCGTTGTCGAACCGAGAAACATGGTGATGCCTAGTACGTGTCTGAACTTTGGGTTGATGTAGAAGAAATCCCGTTCAAAGTCTCCAATTTTCGTAGCTTTCCTTCGCATTGAAGTGTTTAGTCCGATGGAGAACAGGAACGTTTTCTCCTTGCCTCTTTGTAATGTACCACTTACACGCAAAGCATATGTACAATGCTATTTGATACCAAGCGCAATATGCTCTTTGCTGTCCTCGTTGAATGGGACCAAATCGTAGCGAGACCAAGAGTAATTAATACAACGAGACTAGCAAGAAACTTGTAAGAGGAGGGCCCAGTGAAGTGAACTGACCTTGCTGAGGAACACCGCACGTGCTAGAGATATCTGATCTTTCAAGTTCTCCTACGAGACTGTGCATAAGATGAAGAAGTGAACTGCAGTGGAAGTAGTTGGTGTATACGTGATCACCTTCTTCCAGGACCTCTATGCAGGGTCAAGCCTTCGTTGAGGAATCCTCAACAGGGGGGGCGTATTTGGTCCGATAGGAGGGGGGGGGTCGTAATTATTGAGGTAGGCAGTGATCAACAGAATTTCTCAGGCTGAGGGTCTAAAGTGTAAGGGAAAAGTGGCAAAACCGACTAATGAAGTTCGAACCCGAAACTAGTTTAACTTAATCGTCATGGAAACCTCATGCAGGGCGCGATCCCCAACGGAACCGGTCAACGCCAGTAGCCCTTTTGTTGGACCGCTGACACAGAAACCACCTACAGAGACACTTCCAAAATTCACCGATTAGCCCTGGAAAGCGATACCTATTGTAAGCATTCGCTGGAACCTCTTCTCTTTCCATGATTGATGACTCACTGAATTCCGTGGGGTCACGGTACTAACCTATATATTTGAGGTCTGACGCCGCCTAGAGGACAGAGGGGGAACGCTCGAGCTGCCGGACCTGGTCTCCTTGGACCAATTCGCCATCTACTCCAGCGTCTGTACTTCCATCGTCACCACCGAGCCCACCACGTCCACTGCAACGACCGGATTGATCACCATTTCATTCATTTGCTGCTTTGATTCATAATAAATTTATATTATTCTGGTCGTTGTCCTAGCATACGCACTGGGGATCATGTGACCAGACCACCAACATGACTCTATAAACGGGTGCAACCGTGGATGGACACTCCAGAAGCAATGGGATGAAAACAAAAAATTAGCTGATATGGACTTCTTTCATAGCCTACTACGATTGGAAGTACGTAATCTGGTGTTAGCGGCCACTATGCAAACCGGAAAAACGTTTGTAATCATTGAGAATGTGGATGAAATCCTCCAGCATGGTGCATCCCACAGAAAAGCTGACCGAGCTTCTCGCCTTCCCACTAGGCTTTCGAGAGCGAAGGATGCATACTAAAGAAATTTCAGTAACAGTGAATCAATTTTTCTTAAGAATCTTGGGAATATCTCGCAAATTCGGCGAAAAAAGCTTTCCTCAACTGGCTATTCTGAAGGTTTCTTCCTTCGTTTTAGGCATATGACATAGTGCAGGTAATCATTCGAAAGCGACAACCTAGCAGACCCTGATTTTCCAAAACGAGCTAATAAGGTTAAGTCTGAAGGAAGTTATGGCCATTTCCGTGAAACATTACGAAATTTTCCTCATTAAATCCTCATCTGGAAACCCATATCTAGAACTAAGCAACCATTGGGGAAAGCAAGCGGTCAGTAGATAGGTATGAGGGAGTTATCAAGAAAACAGTTCACAGCTGTTTGAAAGATGGGCTCTAGGTAGAGTTCAGAGCATTTCAAAAATGTCGGGATTTAGTATGGGGAAGATAACGCGCTCCATCGTGATTACCGCATTCGCACGTCGCCTGAAACGAAACGAAGCATCACTCAGCCAGTAGTTATTATTATCGAAATTATTTGATCGCTGATCGCTTCTGCTCGAGGTTCGATATTTGTCTCACTCGATGCTACTTATGAAACTAGCGCTCTTTTTTGCCGGGTCATCTCAGAGTCTTTTGGATCGAGATTATATCGTTCAGCTTTTGTGGGATCTATGTGTGAACTGCTCATTTATGCTTACTAACGAAGTAACTATATCGTGTAACCTGGTTTTTCATTGAATATGTAGAAAGGATTGTGCTAAGATGGTCATGTTTTTTTTTGTCATTTCTCAATGTGCTCGCTTTAGCACTATACTTGTAGATTACTGTCAACTTGATGTCACTATTAAGCGTTCACAGATTACAGATTCATCGCGCTCGTTATATGAATTTGACAGCTAGATGTTCTTGCAAAAAGGTATTCTCAAGGACGAGTCCATGCCGTATATGTGAAGTAGTATTTGTGTTTGTGTTGATATCTACTTCAAAAATTCCTTCACCTCGTTTTCTACAGAAACCGAATGCAAGCAATTATAATGCTCACCTTCATCACTCAACAGCCCTGCTGCTATCAATATTTCTTGGCTTTTTGGGTATTGACAGAATGTATCTTAGATACTATGCTGTCGGTATGTTTGTACATTTACTTCAAATTTGTTCTTGGTTTGCATAATTCAGCAATTTGCTATTCAGTGATGTTTTAAGCATTGAAAAATGTTTTCTTTGGGAGGCCTGTTTGTGTTATGGCTTATTGATGTTGTACTGATTGCGCTACAACTTTTACAACCAGCAGATGGCTCAGGTTTCATCATAAATTACTATGGTCCTCGTGTTTTCCTCTAAGGTACCTTCAATCTTATTTATCACTAGCAGTTTATGAACCTTCATTGCTTCCTGTGTGTTATTATAGGTTCGATGGCGCTACACACTATTCTGTTCGAATGATTATCTTGCCCACATGATTTTTTGTAAATTTTGTTTATTGAGTGTTTTTATTTCTTTTTTTGTGGCCTGTATCGATTGTCAATTAGCTAGACTACCGGCACTTTAATTGACTGATCTTTGCGTCCCTGCCTCTCGTTTTTCTCACTTCCTCGTGTCTTTTTCTCGTTTCGGGACCAACACTTTTATAATCCTTGCTTGTGAACAGTGCAACTAAATGTTTTGCGATCGATGTTACAGCCGTGCAATGTTGCAAGAGCAGTCCTCGTCAATATTGTGGTATTACCTATTGAGCGAAACAGTATCCATTATGAAAACTTGCTCAGCTTCCTTTCCGTACACTTGCTCTGCGATGGCCTTGACGCTGGTTCACTCCGTGTGTGTTAGACTAGTGTCAGTTGAATGTCAGTTGACTGTCTTATTTTGTTTTTCTACTGTTTCGCACTACTCGCACCACTGATTAATTTACAACTATTCCGAAGATCTGGTGACCGGAAGGCGCACCGAGGGGTTTTCCTCATTAGCGAATGTATAATACAAATTAATGAAAAATTTTGTGGTAGGAATTTTGCTGGAACTTCAATAGCCCTAGTGAGGTAAGGGGACCGTACTTCAGAATTTTGAGATGCGCTGTAAGGTATTTTGAGACGCGCTGCTAAGGTCATTAAAATCTCAATGGAAGCGGACTGACTGAATAATCTTAGTATGTTATCAATACTACGATGTACGGAGTTCATTGTCCACGTAAGAAATGAAAACTAACAATAACAGACGTAAAAGAGGCCCCTTTTTTTGGGGGGGGGTCGTATTTTTTGAAAATTTTCCTCATCTGGACGCTTGACCCTGCCTCTATGGAGATCGCTATGTCGAACTTAACAGAGTATGATGTTCTCATTACTCGTTGATACCACGGCATATAGCAGTAAGGAATAAAAAAATACCATGGAAGGTGTCAACAAACCGCGGCTAGGGGTATCATGAATGCTCTAAGTGATTCACTTGGTTTCTTCTGCGTTCGTCCAACATCGGCTCCAGCACCACTTCTTCCTTGCACTCCTGCTGTTGAGCTTCGTTTGGGAAAAATCAAATAACATCGAATCAAAAGCTCACCGTGTGACCAAAGCATTTCTTGATCAGAGGAGCTCCATGAAGTGGGATCCTTTGACACAACTTCCTAGAAAACCTGAGAATAAGAAATACCGATGGTAATTCAGGTGGGAGTGAACTTAAAGACCCAACATGAGAAGAGCCAGAAATCTTACCTTCGACATACTTGAAAGTGATTGCTTAGATTTTTTCGACAATGAAGAGGGAATAAGAGGAAGTATGAATGTTCGCTTGCTCATAGTCGACCGTAAAAATAGAAGCAGAATAATGAGCACAATGAATACTAGAGCGACAACAACTATTATTCCGAGTGTGATCAAAATATATTTCAGCCTGCCATTCTCTCCATATTCCATCGACTCCACTGTGTAAGCTTCATCTTTACTTCCGTGCTTATCTGCGCCAATTTCTTATATACATTTCGTTAATTCAATCATTTTATTCATCTGGGATATAGGAATTACTCGTAGAGACGTATTATAAGAGTTCTACTTCATACAATCCGTTAAGTATGTCTGTTTGTTAGTGCTTCTGTCTGCCTGTTTGTCGTAATCCATTCATCACGTCGCAGCAAAGCTGGGCCCTAGATTTTCGCAGGTATGTGGGGGATGGAGGGGCGGTCCCGGTTACATATGGTAAGAGCTGCCAAGAAGTTGAAAGGTGAATGCCGCCAAATCCGTTCCGCTTTAGGCTTCGATTCTAGGGCGTTGACACCCTCACTTTTTTCGTAGGGGGGACGGAGATGTTGACGGTGTCTTATCCAGCCCGATAACGGTTCATAAGTTCTGATAAGGAGCGTTAGAAGGCATAAGTCGTTTGATCTGTTTCCTTTCTCAACGGACAACGCTCATAGCTGTTGTACGGAGTGGTGCGGGGATCCTTATTGGATGGATCGAATCTGATACGACCTAATAAATACCGACAACAGTCATCAGCTACAAGATGAGAACTCTGTACACCGCAAACTACTACAATACGACCATTCTAGTCGCGTTGTATAAGACTCAGTTTCATTGGTTGAGGATACATACATCGATCGTGTTCTGACATCAGTTGTAGCGATGTACCAACCGATTGACTATCTAGCCTTCCAAATTATTGATCTAGATGCGATGTGTATTTGTACTTTCGAAAGCAAGTGATTTTTTTAAAGCGCTATCAGAGCAACAAGGCGTAATCTCTGAATGGTGGTGCATGCTCAGAAGCATGGATAACTGGAAAATGGATCTACCACCATAGTACATAAGAACAAGGAACTCAGTGAGTGAACATATTGCTACCAATCGATGCCATCGAAACATGACCTACGCTGAATACCTAAGGCCGCGTTCATAGCCATCCTGACGGGCGCATCGGCGCATCAGCGCTCCGGCGCACAGGCGCATCGGCGCTCAGGCGTCTAATTGTGATCAAAGTGTATCCTGTGCACATTCGCCGATGCGCCCAAAACGTTGGCGATCGATGAGTATCTCAAACTACATTCGCCGATCTGCCGATGCGCCAATCACGATGGCTATGAACGGTCTAAACTCCCAAAGAGTGAACAGAGCCGGAGTGGAAACAATCAGTGCGCTATCAGATTTCTCCCCAGTCCGTCATAAGTTGCAATTAAGGAGTCGACCGCAGAATCAGTTAGACTTCCGACAAGTAGCAGATGTGATATGCAATGGTATACAATTGAATTATCAACCAACAGTAAGGCTTAAGCACTCAAATGCGCAGCAAGTGAGTATGGTTGGTACTCCGTTATCAGCGAAGAATGTTATGATAACAAAGCTGCATGAAATTCCGAATAGTGATAGAGATTACAGAGATGCCACTTGTGCAAGCTCTTGTCACAATCTCGAATATGCGATATACGTGGACTACTTCTTAATGGTGGGCCGCATCGGCCACTTTCACATTACATAATTCCACTGGGCAATTAGCTGTACGGTAGCTAAACTGGTAACTCATATGAGGACGCCGCCGATTGAGAAAAGCCGAAACCGAAATATTTCATGTAGAATGCATTATTCTAAGTTGAGAAAGGGCGAAACACGAATTTCGCTGAAGTTTCACACATTGTGATTATAATTAAAAAGCTAATCGCTGAATATGGCTTTAGTCTCAAGAGTAGATAGTAGGGGGATATATGATTATGTATTCGTGACCAGCGGAGCGCTTCGGATAACTACGCTGAAACAGTATGTGCTCAGCGAGATTCATTTTCTTGTACCCATCTCGCGGTCCATAGGGTTGTGACACTCAAACAACACAATCCTGAAACAATATCGATTCTAAGTAATGAACAACAGATCTGAATTACCGTTGTCGTGCGTAGAGGATAAATCTGACAGTACAGAAGCATCCGAAGGCGCTTTTCTATGACCGCCTGTTGTAGAAACTGAGTCAGTGCTGTCAAGGAGGAGTAACAGCAACACTCACCAGCAGGAATGGCAGTTTTGAGCGTCGTACCAGTTCTTTGTCCATTATTTCTTGCAGAGACTTCATCGAGGACTAGAAGCGGATTGTTTTCAAGTTTGACATGAGTGTCATTTTCACGAAGTTTGAGTCCTTTCAGTTTTGGCATAGGTAATTTGAGCAGGTCGTAATTTCTTTCCACAATAATCAGGTATGCAGTGCCTGAAATAATGCTGTATCTTCACTGCTTTCTCTATAAATTATTAAAAGTTAGTTAAAGTTTTTGACGTTAATCAATCCCTTCTATGGGATGCGCCGCACATTCTAGTTCCATTCAGAATCGTGATGGCAGGTGAATGTGATGTGGCCTATACAATGACTTGCGGGAGCCAGCCGATGTACAAGCCAGTGCTTTTATCCTCCCAGACGAGTCTGGTACCAATTTGCCGACCCCGGAAGGATGGAAGGCTTGGTTGGCCTGGGCGGGCGTTGGTGCGGGGTTTGATCCCCGCACCATGAGAGTGGGGTGCGCGCCACCTGTCACTACACCACCTCTGCCCTATAAATTATTATCGAATCATAAATACAAGCATGTCTGTGTCTGCTTGAAACAAAGATGGGACTGATTACAATTTTCTCTGTTATGCCAACGAGGTTGTTAGGTGAAATTTTTAGTGACGGCCTAACATTTCGACCAGATCGTCTTCTTCAGAGGCGGAATGCTGAATTTGACGCGTTCCATAGGAGTGGTGCGAGGAAGTATGAATGACGGAAATCGGGACTAATCAAAGAATCAGGACGGCCTTTCAAAAACTGACACGTTTTTTCGCAGTGTCTTCAGAACATAAACAATTTTGGATTACATAGCGTAATTAGAAATAGATATGAATGGTTGATGGTGAATAATAAAGGCGATAACATTAGATGAAGACGAATAAGTGCAAATATCCTACTATATATAATTCGCTAAGTATGTCTGTGTGTGTGTGGTGTGTGTCCGTCTGTCTGTCACGAAATTCATATCTCGCGTCGCAGCAAAGCTGGGGAGCTAAATTTTACAAATGATATAGGGGGTGGTAAGGGGACCTAGGCGGTGGTGGACCGAAAGTGATAGCAGCTGATACACGCTGATAAGGAGCCTTAAAAGGCGAAAGTCACCAACGTCGTTTCGGCTTTCGGGTTGAACCTAGAGCGCTGATACTCTTGGGTGTTCTGCGGCGTGGGGCGGGAACATTAATGGTGGGTGACCCGCATTGATAACGGTTGATAAGATTTGATAAGGTGCATGAAAAGGCTGCTAGAATCGTCGAATCAGTTTCGCTTTTCGGGTTGATCCCAGAGCGCCGATATTCATAGGTGTTCTAAGGCTTGAGACAGGGACATTAATGGTGGGTGATCCAAATTGATAAGGGTTGATAAGATTCTATAAGAAGCGCAAAAAGGCTAGAGCCATCGAATCCGTTTCGCTCTTCGCGTTGATCCTGGAGCGCTTACACTCATAGGTTTCTTGAAGGGTGGGCCAGGGACATTAATGGTGGGTGATACAAATTAATAATGTTTGATAAGGATTTGATAAGGAGCCTTAAAAGGCAAAAGTCACCAGAGTCGTTTCGCCCTTCGGGTTGATCCTAGAGCGCTGACACTCTTGGATGCTCTGTAGGATGGGGCGGGAACATTAATCGTGGGTAGCTCGCATTGATAACGGTCGGTAAGATATGATAAGGAACGTGAAATGGCTAGAGTTGTTGAATTCGTTTCGCCTCTCGTTGTTGATCTAAGAGCGCTGACACTTATAGGTGTTTAGCAGGATGGTTCAGAGACATTAATGGTGGGTGATACAAATTGGTAATGGTTGATAAGATTCGATAAGGAGCGAAAAAATGCTAAAGTCGTCGAATCCGTTTCCCTTTTTGCATTGGTCCCGGAGCGTTCATACTTACAGGTGCTTTGCGGGGTAGGACGGGGACATTAATGGTGGGTGATACAAATTGGTAATGATTGATAAGATTCGATAAGGAGCGAAAAATGCTAAAGTCGTCGAATCCGTTTCCCTTTTTGCATTGGTCCCGGAGCGTTCATACTTACAGGTGTTTTGCGGGGTAGGACGGGGACATTAATGGTGGGTGATCCAGCTTGATAACGGTTGATAAGATTTGATAAGGAGCGCAAAAAGCTAGAGTTGTCGAATCCGTTTCGCTTTTCGCATTGGTCCCGCAGCGTTCATATTCACAGGTGTTTTGCGAAGTGGAACGGGGACATTGTTGGTGGCTGATCCAAACTAAGAATGGCTGCTAAGATTTGATAAGGAGCATGGGAAGGCGAATGTCGTCGGATTCGTTTCGCCTTTCGCGTTGATCTAAGGGTGCTGACACTCATGGGTGTTTAGCAGAGTGGGATGGGGACATCGATAGTGGGTGATCCAAACCGATAAGATTCATGAGATTTAATTAGGAACGTGAGAAGGAAAATGTCACCAAGGCCGGTACGCTTTTGCGGCCAGCACTCGAATGTTCACATTCGCAGGTATTGTAGAGTGCAGGGACCCCAATGGTACTGTTGGGTATAGGGTCCCAGTGATAACGGCTGATAAGAACCGTTAGGAATCGGATGGGATGAAATACGTTACATCGCGTGATACTACTATACGACCGCTTTAGCAAAAGCGTCTGATGCTCAGTGTCATTAGGTGAACATATTTTGTTTGTGTTCTGTATCACTGGCAGATGTATCGACAGCTGAATTGCCTTGCATTCGAAAAAATGATGCATTTCTTTTGATACTGCGATCTGCATTGATAACCATGATGCAACTTATATTTGTGATAGCAAAGCAAACGATTCACTCGGAATCATTTTCTAATGCGGTACTGGCAGCAACACTGGGTATCGACCGCTAAACTACGCAAAATTGCAAATAGTGAAGCAAGTTTACGAAAACGATAAACATCGACAATCGGGATATGGATCTACCATTCATGTGTAGGAATTGGATGCTCAGCAAGTGAACAATTTGTTACCGATGGATGCAATTGAATAGAAAACTATCGATGCCCGAACTATCCAAACTCCAAATGATGACCTAAACCAGTTGCTCGCGCACACTACTGCGCGCGATTCGTTTCGATGACGTGCAAAACGGATTCGATGCAAAGACTCAAGTATAATGACACCGAAATGCTTTTTATCACGCCTTCTTCTCTACTTTTGCCTAAATAAATAGCTCAGCTGAAAGCAGTGGAAAGGAAATTCCCGCTCAATTTCATACACAACTGTGGTCGGGCCGATCAAATCCATTTTGCAAAACATGGCCATGAATCGCGCGCAGAAGTGTGCGCGAGCCAACTGGTATAGAAATAAGAGAAATTATACAATGCTCATTTGATGAGAATCGTCCACGGAAAATGAGTTTTTGTGTTACCCATGTATTTATGTTGTATTTGCCTAATGTAGGCCTCATGCAAAAATTCACGCGAAAAAATGTGAATCTGACTGAGATACAGCACCACAAAGTGCGGTCCCAGTGGGCGGGGCCTCCATGTAAAAGCCTCGCACCGCGTCCGTCGTGGTCGGAGACGCATTGTAGGATTAGAAGGTTACGTAAACAGTCCTACTCTCCGTTCCCAACGGCGGCGGAAGACGGGACGAGGCTTTTACACGGAGGCCCCGCCCGCTGGGACCGCACTTTGTGGTGCTGTATCTCAGCCAGATTCACATTTTTCGCGTGAAATTTTGCATGAGGCCAACATTAGGCAAATACAACATAAACATATGGGTAACACAAAAACTCATTTTCCGTGGACGATTCCTTTGTTCCTATTGACTGTTTCTATTTCCTACTGAGTTCCTATTGACTTTATAAGCGTTCGGTGCAAGCATATAGTCACACTTCAGCTTTGTTTCAATATCCTACTATATATAAGGGAAATTTTCAGAGGAAGGGAAATTTCCGCTCAATTAAATACACGACTGTGATCGGGCCGATCTAACCCATTTTGCACAATGTCGCCATGTATTGCGCGCAGTAGTGTGCGCCAGCCAACTGATCCTACTATATATAATTAGCTCAGTATGTCTGTCCGTGTGTGTGTGTTTGTCCGTCTGTCTGTCACGAAATTCATATCTCGCGTCGCAGTAAAGCTGGGACGCTGAATTTAACAAGTGACGTAGGGGGTGAAGGGAACCTCAGCGGTGGTGGACCGAAAGTGATAGCAGCTGATAAGGGCTGATAAGGAGCCTCGAAAAGCAAATGTCGCCAAATCCGTTTTGCCTTTCGCGTCGATCCACGAGCGCTAACACTCATATGTGTTGTGCGAGGAGGGACGGGGACTATAATGGTGGGTGATTCAGCTTGATAACGGTTGATAAGATTTGATAAGGAGCGTAAAAAGGCTACAGTCGTCGAATCCGTTTCGCTTTTCGCATTGGTCCCGGATCGTTCATACTCACAGGTGTTTTGCGAGGTAGGACGTGGACATTAATAATGTGGTCCAAACTGATAATGGTTGATGAGATTCGACTAGGAGCGTGAGAAGGAAAATGTCACCAAGGCCGGTACGGTTCTGCGGCTAAGAGTGGAATGTTCACACTCGCAGGTATTGTAGGGTACAAGGACCTCATTGGTGCTGTTGGGTATAGGAGCCCAACGGCTCACTGGCTGATTAGAAACTTTAGGAATCATGGGATGAAATCTTTTGCATTGCTTGATACTACTATACGGCCGCGTCAGCAAAAGTGTTTGATGTTCAGTGCCATCGGATGGACATATTTTGTTATAATATCACTGGCCGATGTGTCGACCGCTGAATTGCCTGGCGTTCCAAAAAATAGTGCATTTCTCATGATACTGCGATTTACATTGATAATCATGATACAACCTATATTTGTGATAGCAACGTACGCGATTCACTCTCAATCATTTTCTGTTGGCAGTAACGTTGGGTATCGATCGCTAGACTATGTAAAATTCCAAGTAGTGAAGCATGTCTACGAAAACGATAAACATCGATAAGCGGGATATGGAACTACCATCAATTTGTAGAAATTGGATGCTCAGCAAATGAACAAATTTTTACCAATCGATGCAGTCGAATACAGAACATCCTAACTCCTGATGATGACCTAAACCACTTGGCTCGCGCACACTACTGCGCGCATTTCGTGTCATTGACGTGCAAAACAGGTTCGATGCAAAGCGACTGAAGTATAATAACACCGAAAGCTTTCTTATCTTTCTTACCATTTTCTCTGCTTTCATTCAAATAAACAGCTCTGCTGGAAGCCGAGGAAAGGAAATTTCCATTCAACTCCATAGACTGCTGTGGTCGTGCCGACCATACCCATTTGCACAACATCGTCATGAATCGCGCGCAGTAGTGTGCGCCCGCCAGCTGGTTACTTTATAAAAGAAACTGAATGCTATCTACAAAGTTATGATAAGCAGGGTTTGAAGGATAATTGAGTGTCGGTAAACGGACAAATGTGCGGCGGTACTCACTGCCGCGACGCATGAGCACGCGCGTCGCGGCCTCCATCATGGCGCGCGCTGGCATGCTTATGAGGGGCTATCGGGCAAGGCTCTTCGTGAGCAGCATGGAGATCTTCGACTACTAAGGTGTGTGTAAAAGAGTGACTCCTAACTCGCCGCTGAAGCGGCGAGCCAAGACGTGGGGGCATATATGGGTCGTCGCCATATATCGTTGTTGTGTTTATGACATCGGTGAGAAAAAAGCGACACTTGTCATCACAGAATGTATACTGAAGTGTATATTTTTACCTAAGCCTGCAAGGGAAGGAAGCCCCGGCGTGGGGTTAATATGGGCCGTCGCCAAATATCATTGTTGAGTTTATGACATCGGTGAGAAGAAAGCGACACTTGTCACCACAGAATGTATACTCAAGTGTATATTTTAACCTAAGCCTGCGAGGGAAGGAAGTCCCGACGTGGGGGCTAATATGGGGTGTCGCCAAATATCGTTGTTGAGCTAGTATCGGTGAGACGGAAGCAACTCTACATTCGCCACTAAAGCGCGCCGACCCTACAACAATGGGAACAGAAGCCTTCGCAATTACTAAATTGGCGATTTGGAACCCCAATCGCAATGGCTGCCCCACAGTATCCTCCGTCTCTCTCGTCGAACTACCGAGTAAGAGTAACGTTGGCTCTCCTACCAATCATGCGTAGTACACTCTGCGAGTATCTCGTCACGTGCTCTCTCTTACGCGGAGTGCGCAGACGGAGCGACGAAACGAGAGAAAGCCTGTGCCCACCGACGACGAACCGCGACGCAAGCTCACGCGTTGCGTTAGTGAGGACCTCCGCACATTTGTCCGTTTACCATTCCCCAGGATAATTCAGCGATCACCATTCTGACATACAGGCACAGATTCTGATAATATTTGTGATCCTTTGTGCTCGAAAGGAAGGATCCCATGACCAAAAGGTTATTTTCAATTAAAAAGCAACCATCTTACCCGTCCACGTTTTTTCAAAGCTGATCTCGAATGTTCTCGAAATCTGACTATGTGAAAGTCATTACCGTGTGCTAACCCGTATCGCAGATAAGTACACGAGAAGTCCACTAATTGCTAGAAGGTACGTATTACAGTGATGATAAGCGTGATCTCACGTGTGAGACCATAGGTGAGATCTCCGTGAAGCATATCTTTTCCTCTTTGTGAGGCTTTTTAATGTGTGATAAGCATCCTCAAGCAGTTTCTCATATCAAATAGTTGCGACACGAGTTCTCAGCGTATCAAGCCATCCCTAGCTACAATATTGTGGAGCCAACTTCGTAATCCCTTTGTGTCCAGTCCCACGCACATAACGTGCGAATTCGGCGTTGTCGCACGAAATAATAATCACGTTTAAGGGGTCAGCCCAACCGGGTATTATGCCCAGCTTCGAATATATGTGGTGACCATTGGATGAATAGTAATATGGGTTACAGAAAAAATAGACATCTATATAAAGGCAGTCTAAACACACCTAGATGCTCATCGCAGCAAATGCATGAAACAGGGCTGAGAAAGAGCATTTTCTCGGCAAGAGCTATGATTCTCCTCTAATGAACAAAGTGTCTTCCAACTGCTCATGGGTTTCCCGAAATCTGGTCAGGATCTTGACGGTCCCGTTATTTCTCACCCGCGCGCGGCAACGGTGCCGCGCTGTCTGTACTTGTAAAAGGGAGTATCTGAGTTGGAGCAAAACGCTCACTTTATCGCAAACTAAGCCTCTGAGGGGATCGCTCAAAACAATTAGCTATTTCTGTTAAAAACACACTCCGCGATAAATTGCGAGCTCTATCGCGTCCACATTATTGGAAGTAGGGTCCCTTATTCACTAACTAGAAAAGAAAGTTCCGAACGAAAGTCTCTGGCAGCACCAAAAACGAGGCCTTCCTGACTACATGTCTTAAACGAGAATTGTAGCCTGATTAGGAGTTTTCGCTTGATGGTATCACTCTCAGTTCAAAGATATCACTTGTATCGCCCTGCTGACGTTACCTCAAAAGTTTACCACGCGATAATCAAAATAGGCACTTACTTTTTCGAGGCAGGTAGATCCTTGAGTAGTTGTCCTAGCCCACACTTTTTACAGCATCACTGTGCACCCTCACGACGATAGGACCGCTCGACCTAAACCGCACCGCACCCACAGAACAGAATTGAATCCGAATTCCAATGTGGCATTAACGCGGCGAAGGAAGCTTGCGAACCATCATGAAGAGTGAGATAAAACAGAAATTCTAATGATGGAGACAACGTTCGCACGACGAATCAGGTGATATCGTTGAAATTCGAGTGAAACAACCAAGCTAAGTCTCGATTCTAGGTTGTAGTACTCGTACGAGTACTGTATAAAGGAGACCTCGTTTTTGGCTTTCCTTGAAATTTTCGTTCGTTCCTCCTCTTTAGTGTGTAAATCGAAATCTCTATTTCAGTAATAGGTGCGACAACGCTTTCAGTTTATCGCGAGGATTGTCTTTTATCATAGGCGCTTCTGGCTTATCTTATCGTATCTAATCGCAACCGCTAGCAAGTCTCCTTTGTCACGTAAAAGCCGCAGTGAGAAATGCTCCATCCAACGCCAGGTCTAGTCAGAGGGGGTGGGCGAGATCAAGGAAATTCGAGAGAGCTTGTCGCCATAAGGACGTGCACTGGTGTTAGAAAAAAGGTGAAGCCTGGACAATTAGCTGAGTATCTATTTGTCCCGGTGAGTTCGACCGCTAATCCGATTATCACGAGCTGCCTTTGAGCCACGTTCAACTTGCTAACAACTTAACACAAATGCAATTTGTGTAGCAAAAAAACTGAAACCCGGCTGAGACATACCTCTGCAAAGTGTGGGCTATTGCTCGGTACTGTGCATAGAATTACACAAGAGAATTATGCAATGAGGAAATGGTCGATACCGAAGAGCCGGTATAGGATGTTCATATCGCACATTGCGATAAGTACAGAGCGCTTCCCCAACTGGTATTTCTGCAAATACCTATCGCCACTTGAATTCGACGAGTTCAGACTCATACATCTTCTCGCCATTGATGTCAAAATGTAAAGAATTTCCTGCACCATTCGTCTCTGGCAGGGCCTGAAGAAGGCGTATACGCCGAAATATTGTAAAGATATTTTCAAGAATTTCGAGACTTTTGAGGGGTCATTTGAGTCTTTTGAATTAATATTTCGGTGTCGCAACTGTTTTTAAACATTCATATAACCATGAGACTCCGGAACAGCACAATACTAAAATGTAAAGCATTTAAGCTACTAGGTGCCAATAATCTAGTCCTTTATTATTGCATGTTGCGAGATGGTCACCAGTTTCGGCAGTTCAGATGACTAAGCGGTCGCTCTCTCTTGTTACCATGATAGCGACGATAAATGTAAATGAAGCAGGAATAATATGTGCTCATCCACTGATTATTTGATACTCTGGCTGAAGTGGTCACTACTGGGGTCTAGATAATTCACTGATCGATGGTTTTGTGTTCGATTGCATCGACTGGTAGCAATTTATCACCTAAATCAAGTTTTTATTCTTACTTGTCGGTAGTAGATCTATATGTAAGTTATAGCAAATTGTTTTTGTAAACATGCACCACTATCAGGAGTTTTGCACAATCTAGCGGTCGACACGCAGTGTTGCTGCTGGTGCCGCATGAGAATATGATTCACTCGCTTTGCTATCCACCATTATTTGAAACGCTAGGCAATTCAGCGGTCGATACATATGGTAGATACAACCGCTATCAGCACATAAACAAATTATGCTCACCCAAGCATTGCGCACCACACTGCTACTGTAGCGGTCGTGCAGTACTGTGAGCGGCGTAACGCATATCATCCCATCCATTCTCAACAGCTATTCTCAACTAGATTAGGCCGTTATCGATTTTGATAAGTCACAATTAAGGTCTCAATACCCTGCAATACCTTGAAATGTGGACATTCCATTGTCGGTCCGCAAAGACGGAACGGAGACATTTGCCTTCCGGCGCTCCTTATCGAGTTTCATGAGACGTTATCAATATCGTTCACCCACGAATAATTCCTCCGTCGCACCCCTCAAAACACGCATGAGTGTCAATAATTAGGATCACGCTGGAAGGTAAAACGGTTTGACTACATTTGCTTTCTGACGCTCCTTACCGAATCTAATTGAACCTTACTAAGTTGAATCAGCCATCGTCAATGTCCCCGTCTCACGCCGCAAAACACTTGTAAGTGTATGCTCTGAGGTCAACGCACAAAGCGAAGCGGATTTGGCGACTCTCGCCTTCTGATACTCCTTAGCAAATCTTATCACCCGTTTTCAAGCTGAATTCCCGCTGTTAGTGTCTCCGTCCCGTCTTATCCCCTCCCTCCCTCCACTTCTCCCGCAAAAATTAAAATACCGGCTTTGTTGCGACCTGAGATAAATTTCCGGTCAAACTCACAAATTACACACATATAAACACACCAACCGGTATGTGCAGCCTTGGGCCAAAGTCAAACTTTGCGATTCTGCGACGTCGCACTTTTGCATGCGATACTACCTTGAGATTGTGCAATGCCGCAACTTCGAGCACGGAGAAGCGACACCGCAAAATTGCAAAATCGCGAGATAGAAGAATCGAAAGATCGCAAAATCGCATTGTCTGACAGCGGCTTACGTCGAATTTTCGCGCGCGGCGGGTTCCGTCGGGTGTGGATGCGTACACTGCGCATATTCCCTTTGGAGTTTTACGCCCGAATTAATTAATTCTTGGCTCGGGTTGCTACCATGTCATGGCGTCGCTTCTTTAACTTTTGGATACAAAAGCTATTGTTTTCAGATAATGATGAGGTGAACAGCCATTACTTCGAACGATTTTCATGGTACCACCCCTTTAGTCCTGCGCGGAATTTCGACCAACCGCGGCAAGTCGTGGATGGCGCCGCGAGTGCGACACCGTAAAGCGAAGTTTTCGATATAGGACAACATTCTCCCCCCCCCCCCCCCTCCCCTGACAGACGCACGTAGCCGGTTATGATAGTAGGATAGGAATGTAGGTGTAGATATTCGCAGCCCGATGTCTTATACCAGCCCAATCCTTATGGAAAGCACTTAAAGGAGATGTATCTCAGTAGTAATTTTGTTTTTTTTTTTGCTTGAAACGTAGCATGTGGTCCGTAGTAGACAAACACATTGATGTTACACAAGTTCCCCCCCCCCCCCCTACGTCTCCGAACAGGGATAATATCCTAAGAACTGAAACACCAAAACAAAACCAAAATAGGGTTTTAAGTCTTGATAGTCGTTTTGGTATCGGTTCACAATTGCTATATTAGCCATCATCTATGATTTCTTAAAAACATGATTTTTAGAATATCAACAAGCTGAATTCACTCAGGAAGATTTCAACTGTTTTAGTTATTTGCATCACTAATAATTTATGTATAAAGTCCATACAACATGGGGAAAATTATCAATCCTTCACTAAAGTTTTGCAGGTCTACACTATCTGCTTCTCGATCTCGTAGCACTTACAATTAGTTAGCTCACCGAGGTCTCCCAGACAGGTATTGATCGGCGTTCCTCAGTGATATGTATCAACCAAACGAATTCAAAAATATGGTAGTTTTTGCTAAGTGCATATCTTTTCAATGTCTGCACTCAATAATCCCAGTAAAATATGAAAGATAACAAAGATTTCATTCCATCATATGGCTCACACAAATCCTCTAAGCGAAGACAAGATCGACCTAGATAGCTCCCGCCAGTTATGAGGGAAAGCTCTTCGCACTTCTGGAAGTGGGCACTAGTTTCTATAACGGGCATTTGAGGACATCAACCTTGTTCCATTGCAATTACTACCAGTACACTTCCACAAACTAATAATGTTTACTGAAAATTTTCATTCAGCCAGGAGTGCCCTTATACAAACCTGAAAATCTATTATTATCAGGGAATTATCACAACTGACGTGCTGTCCAGTTCGTTTGGTCAATACGGCTGATCATTGTAGGACGCCGACAAACACCTGTAATAGGAATTTCGATAACTGATCATCGAGGGGCCAGACATAGTGCGATAAAGCGTTTGAAAAAGAAGGAAATTCATGTTTTTGATGTGTACACTGTACACATGAATCTACTGTGATTGCCTAATGTAAAACAAGGCTGCCTACGAGCAGAAAAACTTGCTATCAAATTCTGAGGGGGAGAGAGTTTAGTCGGTATGATCTGAAGTTCTGAACATCAATAAGAAAAGATCAAGTGCTTGAAAGCACTGAAAGCATATGCGCATCGCATAAAACTACCAAGTTGTCCACTTCGTTCGGATAATACAGTGGCATGTCACTGTGGAAGGCCGATGAGTACCTGTCTAAAAGATCTCGGTGAGCTGGCAAATTGCTGAGAGATCGAGGGGCACACAAGGCAGGACGGCAAAACTTTTGAGAAGGATCGATAATTTTTCTCGTGGTCAAGATGTATGGAATTTATACATAAATTAATTAAGATAGTTAACTAAAACAGTTGAAATTTTCTTGAGTAATTAAGCTCTATGAAATCTGAGGACACGGTTTTAAGAAATCATAGATGATGACTGATATAGCAATTGTGAACCGATATCAAAACGATCATTATCACCATTAAGAATAAAAATTTTATTTTTATTCAGTTTTGAATTGAATAGTATACCTGTGAGTTGTTGAGTTATGTATGTCGACGGCAAATTTGCCTCTGGTTATAACTATTGCGCGCGTCTCTCGCTAGAGAGTGCCCATTGGCACTTTGTGCATGCGAGATACATAGGGTACTTGAAATTTTAAAAGAGCATCCTGTAGAGCTCGATGAGCTCATGTGAATAATATGAAATTAAGTGAAAAAGAACCAACTAATAGCAAAAAAAAAACCAAAAAGGAAACGCGGATCCGCTTCTTTTTTTTTGAAAACTTACGGCGGCTGTGGATGGTACTATCCTATCGCGAACTGAGAAACAGTTCGTCGCTTGCCCTGACTTTTACCAATTTTTTGAGCTGCTCATCATAGCCTATTATTTCACGAGCACCACTAGGGCTCTATCGAAGGTCATGATGTAAGCAAGATCCGCCACCTTACGAAGGAGGTTACGGAGGTCAATACTTCAAACTCACGCGCCATTCATTTAGAAATGTATTTTCCTTAGGAAGATTATGTTCACATAAACAACCCCACGACTTTCACTGAAACTATGGAGTTTGTATCCCACATGTGCAGAGCACACTAGCTCAATACAAGATTTGACGTTACATATCCCCTTACTTTTATGGATAATTATCGGGGCAGTCAAACATAGCCAGCAGCGGGTGGGTATGGTATGTGAGCTAGTACCCTTACAGGAGAGGCTCTACATTTGTGTTGAGAAGGAGCACCGGATAGAATAGAGACCCTTAATCTTTCAGGGATTCCGACCTGAGGCCTTCCAGCGTGCTCATGGAATCTGCAGTTCTTTGTTGTCAGAAAAATTGCATTCACATCCAGAGAAGCACTCAGAGTTTTTGAGATGCCACATTTTGAATAGTATAGTCTCAGGCTCTTATATAATTATGCGGGGATCAATGTGAGGGTCTGATTATCGCAAGTTAGCCATGACCAATACAAACACATCGCATGCTTCTTTCAATTTCCATACAAGCTTCCTCTCGTGTGACATCCATTGAACTACAGGTTAGATTACTCTTACAATGGGAAGCTCAAAGAATCCGATCTGGAAATAAATGTGAAACGGCAAAAAAGTACATACTGTTCGACTCCTGCGTTGATCTATTGACCGTCTCTAAATTTGATAAATAATCGAATACTCCAAGATTTTTGTTGTTTCTTATGATGAGACGTCCCTTTATATGTTTTATGTTGCGCAACATTTGAACGTAAGGTGGTTTCTCTGCAATTTCAGCATATCAACCTTACGAAGAGAATCACCTCGAGTCAAGTAGAACGAATGAATCATAGTATTAGGTCTGTGCAGAATAAATGGCCAAAACGGAACACTTTTTTCAAAACGCCATAACTTCGCTCAGACACAACCTTATTTGTCGAAATAAAAACCATTCGAATCTACACAACCTTGCCAACGATCTCGTAAAGAAAATATGCCATCATGATTAAATTCTAGATTGCGAAAATTGATGAAGTCAACGATGGCATTTTCAGCATGCATCGTTTCGGCGAACTCCTTCTGACGCAGGTTTGCATCGAGAACCGGGAAAAAGTGGTAATCCGCCAGGGATAGGTCTGGGGAATAAGGGGGGTCAGGGAGCGTCTCGATCAGTTTCTGGCGGGTGACTTGCGAACTGTGGGGTTTTGCATTGTTTTGCGCACCCAGTAAAAAATGATGCAGTTAGGCATCGAACTCTCCCTCACCCCGCTTATTCCCCAGACCTATCCCTGACGGATTACCACTTTTTCCGGGTTCTTGATGCAAACCTGCGACAGAAAAATTATGCACGGTAAAAATGCCATTCTTGACTCTATTGATTCTGGCAATCCAGAATTTGATCATGATGACATATTTTCTTCAACAGATCGTTGGCGAAATTCTGTAAATTCGAATGGTTTTTATTTTAACAAGTAAACTTGTGTCTGAGCGAAGGTATGGCCAGTAATGTTTTGGCCATTTATTCTGCACAGACCTAATATTACAACGAGTGCTGAGGAAAGAGGGGTAGAAATTGTGAAACGGTTTCAGAGGCGCACTGACAGAGAGGACCCACCGCGAGTCGAGGAGTAGGGGATATATAAATAAATAGGTATATATAATACATTCCTTTAAGAGCTAAGTACAGATATATAATGTACGACATATATTATTATATATGATCATACTCTATATTATAATGATATACCACACCACACATTATAATGATATACCACACTACTGGCTGGCGCACACTACTGTGCGCAATTTATGCTTCGGACTCGAAAGTTCAGGATTCAACAGCATCAACTGGCGGCGAAATGTCCATTTGCTGAGCATCTATTTCCTACCTGTTGGTGGTAAATCCATATGTCAGTCATGGATGCTTATCGTTTTTGTAAACGTGCACCACTACTTGGAATTCTACTTGGTCTAGTGGTCGATACCACGTATTGTTGCTGGCACCGCATGAGATCATGAATCGCTCGCTTTGCTATCTCGAATCTGGATAGTGTCTCGATGGTCATGTAGATCGGAGTATCAAAAGACATGCGCTATATCTGGAACGCTAGGGAATTTAGCGTTTAAAACATCGGAAGCAGATATCGGAACATCCTACTATATATAATTCGCTTAGTATGTCTGTGTGTGTGTGTGTGTGTGTGTGTGTGTGTGTCCGTCTGTCTGTCACGAAATTCTTATCTCGCGTCGCAGTAAAGCTGGGACCATGAATTTTACAAGTGATGTAGGGAGTGGCTAGGGAACCTCAGAGGTGGTGGACCGAAAGTGATAGCAGCTGATAAGGGCTGATAAGGAGCCTCGGAAGGCAAATGTCACCAAATCCGTTTCGCCTTTCGCGTTGATCCAAAAGCGCTAACCCTCATAGGTGTTGTGCGGGGTGGGACGGGGACATTAATGGTGGGTGACCCGCATTGATAACGGTTGATAAGATTTGACAGGGAGCGTAAAAAGGCCAGAGTCGTCAAATCCGTTTCGCTTTTCGCATTGGTCCTGGAGCGTTCATACTCACAGGTGTTGTGCGGGGTGGGAAGGGGACATTAATGGTGGGTGACCCGCATTGATAACGGTTGATAAGATTTGACAGGGAGCGTAAAAAGGCCAGAGTCGTCAAATCCGTTTCGCTTTTCGCATTGGTCCTGGAGCGTTCATACTCACAGGTGTTGTGCGGGGTGGGACGGGCACATTAATGGTGGGTGACCCGCATTGATAACGGTTGATAAGATTCGATAAGGAGCATTAGAAGGCCAGAGTCGTCAAATCCGTTTCGCTTTTCGCATTGGTCCTGGAGCGTTCATACTCACAGTTGTTTTGCGTAGAGAGACGAGAAAGTTGATGGTGGGCGATCCAGCTTGATAACGGTTGATAAGATTCGATAAGAGCGGAAAAAGGCCAGAGTCGTCAAATCCGTCTCGCTTTTCGCATTGGTCCTGGAGCGTTCATACTCACAGTTGTTTTGCGTAGCGAGACGAGAAAGTTGATGGTGGGCGATCCAGCTTGATAACGGTTGATAAGATTCGATAAGAGCGGAAAAAGGCCAGAGTCGTCAAATCCGTCTCGCTTTTCGCATTGGTCCCGGAGCATTCATTCTCATAGGGTTTTGCGGAGCGGGACGGGGAATTTGATGGTGGGCGATCCAGCTTGATAACGGTTGATAAGACTCGATAAGGAGCGTGAGAAGGAAAACGTCACTAAGGTCGGTACGCATTTGCGGCTAACAATGGGTTGTTCACTTTCGCAGGTATTGTAGGGTACAGGGATCTCAATGGTACTGATAGGTACGGAGTCTTAGTGACGACGGATTACAGTGTCTGATAAGAACCGTTAGGGATCAAATGGGATGTAATCCTTTACATCGCTCGATACTACTATACGACCGCCTTAGCAAAAGCGTCTGATGCTCAGTGCCATTGGTTGAATATATTTTGTTTGTTCTGATATCACTGACCGATGTATCGACCGCTGAATTGCCTAACTTTCCAAAAAATGGCGCATTTCTTTTGATACTGCGATCTACACTGATAATCATGTTACAACCTGTATTTGTGATAGCAAAGCAAGCGTTCTACTCGAAATCATTTTCTGATGCGGTACTGGCAGCAACACTGGGTATCGACCGCTAGACCATGTAAAATTCCAAATAGTGAAACATGTCCATGAAAATGATAAACGTTGATAATCGAGACATGGTTCTACCATCGATGTGTAGGAATTAGATGCTCAGCAAGTGAACAATTTATTACCAATCGATGCAATCGAATACAAAACTTCCATTCTCTAGACTATCCTCGATGATGACCTATGCCAGTTCGCTGGCGCTCACTACTGCGCGCCATTCATGTTGATGACGTGCAAAACGGGTTCGATGCAAAGCTACTGAAGAATATCATTGTCGAAATGCTTTCCTATCACACTATTTTCTCTGCTTTTATCCTAACAAATAGCTCAGCTGTAAGCAGAGGAAAGAAATTTTCCTCTAAACTCCATACACAACTGTGGTCGTGCCGATCAAACTAATTTTGCACAACATCGCCATGAATCGCGCGCATTGGGTGCGCCAGCCAACTGGTAAACAAATAAGACGCATTTACTATAGCAGTCGTAGAGTAGTAGAAAACGGTGTACCGGATTTTTTTTTATCCCTTCTCCATTTCCTAATGGCTCCTATCGGCCTCTGTAAGCCGTTAGCAGTTCCAAAAGTCACCATCCCCCCGTAATCTGTGATACCTGTGAATATGATCATTCTACTGTTAGCCAAAAGAGCGAATCGGACTTGACGACATTAGCCTTTTGACGCTTCTTATCGAACCCTATCAGCCGTCATTAGTTTGGATCCACCATTGAAGTGCCTCTCCCACCCCTCAAAACACCTATGATCATCAGCGTTCCAGAATCACCTTGAATGGGGAGACGGGTTTAATGACATTCGCCTTTAGACGCCCCTTATCGAATCTTGTTATCCGTCATAAATTTGGATTACTCACCATTGATGTGCCTGTCCCACCTTTTCATACACCTGTGACTGTGGGCACTCTAGGATGGACCCGAAAGCAGGGTTAAGACTCTGCTGAGGGATCCCCAAAGGGGGGGTCGTAATCGTTGAGGTAGGCAGTGATCAACAAGATTTCTCGGGCTGAGGGTCCAAAGTGTAAGGGTAGAAATGATAAAACTGTCTAATTGTTTGGACCCGAAACTGGTTTAATTTGGTCATCATGGAAACCTCATGCATGGCGCGATCCGCAACGAAACGGGTCAACGCCAATAGCCTTTTCGTTGGTCCGCTGACACCGAAACCACGTACACAGACACCTCCAAAATTCACCGATTAGCCTTGGAAAGCGATATCTTTCAAAAGCTAACACCGTGGATGGGCACTCCAGAATCAATGGGCTGAAAGCGAAAAATTAGCTGATATGGACTTCTTCCACATCCTATTACGATCGCAAGTACATAATCTAGTGTTAGCGGCCACTATGTGGACCAAAAAAAGGTTTGCATTCATTGAGAATGTGGATGAAATTCTCATGCATGGCGCATCCCACAGGGAAGCTGACCGACGATTCTCGCCCTCTCACTACGCCTTCGAGAGCGAAGGATACATACTAGAAACATTTCAGCGACGATGAATCAATTTTTCGCAAGAACCTTGGAAATATTTCGCGAATTCGACGGAAAAATCTTTCTCAACTGGCTTTCCTGATTTTTCTTGCTTCGTTTTAGAGATATGGCACCGCTCAACAGTCATTCAAAAGCGGCTATCTCGCAGACCAGTCTCGCATAATCTTCCTCATCTAATCCTCATCTGGAAACCCATATCGAGAACTAAGCAACCATTAGGGAAAGCAAGCGGCCGATAGATAGGTCTAATGGAGTTATTACAAACAGTTTACAGCTGTTTGAAAGATGGGCTCTAGGTGAAGATTAAAGTATTTAAAAATGTCCGAATTTAGTACGGGGAAGATACCGCGCTCCATCGTGATCGCCTCGTCGCAGCCGTCGCCTGAAATGAAGTACCGCCAATCGTTCGTATTTGCCACCATGGTTACTGCTTGATTTCCAGTTTTCACCGCAGTTTTGCCTTCCTCACTCTTCATATTTATCTCCTCTTAAAAGTGATTCTCATATTTCTGCTCGTAATATTGCGTTTTTCGAACTTTTTGGCTTTACCATGAGAGGATTTTATGTTCTCATCGATGTTTGAAATGGTACTCAGATAAGTCGATGGTGTCTCGCACGGTAATAACAATTACATGAACCGAAATTGCAAAATGCTACTTCAGAGCGATTTGGGAGGGGGGGGGGGGTCAAAGTTTGTTTGTGATGATTTGTCGGCGGAGTACTTAGCCTGAAGTGAAGCATCAACTAGGCTAAGCGTATGTGCAGCAACGGTTCATGTAAAAGAAAGAACAGTTTTATAGAACTTTTAATTAAGGCTATAGTTACTGCGAGAACCTTCCTGTGTCTGCATCAACTTCTTGAAGCATCCTATGACGTGGCCCCTAGTGTGTACTTGCATTCATCTTTCTGTTTAACAAAACAGAACTCATTCATAAGGCGTTCCTTAAATTTATGCATGCACATGTGCAGCCTTCCAATGTTTCTTGTATCAGACGAAGCGGCTGTTCCGCTTGAGTGCGACCGGGGTGCGGTTCTCTTGTCCAACTCAAGTATTGCCTATGGATTCTAGTAAGTCTCGTAAGAGAGGGGGATCGTATTTTTCGAAAATTTTCCTCAACAGGACGCTTGACCCTGCACGAAAGGCGGAACAGATTAGGCAAATTTGGCCTTTCGAGGCTCCTCATGAGCCTTTATCAGCATTGAGGGAAGGGAAACATCATATTAGAGTCTGGTTTCATCTAACCTAAAAAAGGAGAAGAAATCAATCAAGGGCAGCAGTAAAATCAGAAGTGGGCGCGACAGAACTGCCTAATTGAGCTGCTTCTTTGGCTCTGCATTTTCCAGAAACTCACACTCACGCCCAGGTGAGAGTACAGCCTACGTCACTGTGTGTCAATTATCTGGCTATTGAAGGAGCTGCGATGCCCAGTACTACCGGAACGTGCATGTAAGTCTGTGTAATCGCTACCCAGTGACAGAAGTCAAGAATCAGCAGTGAAATCAGAGCTTTGTCAGAGTAAAAACCTTTGTTTTCTCAATAAGGCACACACCAAATGTGCACCAGGTAATTCCATAACAGCCATATGACGCTCCTCTAGCCACGACATATGTATTGGACGTGCACACAAGAAAAGCAGGGGTGGGAGTCGATTGGTCGAATTTTTGCGTCGCCGCGTCGCACTGAGGCGCCGTCAGTACCACTCGCTGCAGTCGGTTGGGATTCCGCTTAGTATGTAAGTGGCTGTAGCACCGCCCGAGTAGCAGTGTTTCTTAGCTTCCATCGTCGGCACCCGCTAGAAAAGGTAGCAAATGATGGTCAAGTACGTTCTGTATTGCGACTAACTCTTTCGACAGGGCAAAAGTCTATCTTCATTCCTTCTTGGCGAAATTCTTACCGAATCCTAATACTGGTTGGCTCGGAAGACGCTTTCTTGAGTAATCGAGCTTTTGAGACGGTTCACCTTATGATAGGCTTATGCGTCTGGAACAGCCAGAGTGGATTTTGTCTCGCCCGCAGACATCATCTAATCAAAGAATGTCGTCGCATCAAGCTTTGCAAGAAGGACGTATGAATTCTATCTATTGCTGCCACGCTTTTCTTAAGAATATGGAGACAAGATTCTCAGAGAGGTTGGGTTAACCATGGACACTCACGATGCTCTTGTTTCGTTTGACTCCTTTCCCAGGCATCGCCTTCGTAATAGAAACTGGTATTCTGGTCCAGACCTCACCACATCATGTTGACTAATTCGGTACGAGCATGCAATCTGGCATTCTTTTTTAGGATCAACTTTATTTATATCAAGTCTATTCTTATGGCTGTACGATTCCACATTATGAAAGAGCCAATTAACAACTAGCGATGGACGCAAATTGCTTCAAAATAACAACAAAAAATGTGTCCAGTGATCGTTATTCACCCCTTTATTTGAAAGCTCAATAATTCAACAATCAAAAAATATTTTCTTGGACCATGCGTGTGGAAAACCTTTATATCTGAGGTATGAATAATAAAGAAAAGATCAAACAAAACTTGGAAATAAAGCTCAAAATATAAGTTTTGAGGTTGTGACACGACATCGTGTCACTCGGTTCCACGTGGCCAACATGGTGTGACACGACGTCCTGTGACACGGTCGTCAATGGGTTGTTCCAAACTTCAGTGTCATCACATCTTTTACGAGTTTATTTTTGGATACGTTATGTGACGCACAGTGCGCTGCAGTTGCTGCACAACTTCACACTTCACAGTGTACGGTAGTAAATGTGTACGGTAAGCATTATTGTGAGCAGATCTTGGAAAGAAAGCTGCAAAAAGGAGCGCAGTAAATTAATTTGGAGTTAATTATTACCACATTCAATGGAAAGAAAGCTTTGCTTGACTAGTTCCGACGACGTTGCTTTATCAAAGGTTGTTGATGACGTTTGCGAGAGATGATGTCCGTATGTGAGAATACCACTTTCGCCGAGTAGTTTTTTTCGCTTTGTGTTTTGTTTATGTTTAGATTCTCAGGCGACCTTACCTTTCCAATCAGAAATAATTAGGTCTCCATGGATGTATGTACAGCTTCCAATATTTTTCAGGTAGTCTTCTGTTGCTACACCTCCGAGGCAATGCCGCTCTGGAAAGCAAATGTCGATATGATGTAGTTTTATTTAGCTAGTTGCTGTAATGAAATGAATTCCATACGACATGATTCCTTGTTATTATACACGCGCAGGTCAGTAAATCTTCGATAGAGAAAATTGAGTTCTTCCGTCAAACAAAGGTCTTTATTCCCGCTAATTGCTGAAAGGCAAAAGTTATTCGCATGCCGAACCCGGCAATGCAAACTCATCATCACGTCTTACCATAGCCGAATGCACTTAGTGGTTTCGAATAGGTAGAAGCTAACACGATATTTTGTCAAACTTTCAGCTCACTCTTGTCTTCACCGCACCAAAGACAAAATTTTGATATGAGTTTCAAAACGAAGGTGAGTTATGAGCAAGCGGTTCACAAGAGTGATTCAGACTGTTCTGACATGAATTTCTATTTTCGAGAGGGTCTGTCGTTTGTACAGGGTGGGGCAAAATTACGGAAACTAAATTGATGCTACCCAAAAACCTTATTTCAGCTCGAACAAAAACATGATCATTACCGATTTACTCTCCAGAAAAAACTGAACAAACAGTACTACTTTGTTTTGAAACCATCTCCATTTACTCCGATAAAGGCTCGAAGACGCTCCGAAAACGCGTTGACCGTGGCGAGGAGATAGCCTTCGTCCAACTCATCCCATGCTTTCTTCAGCGCTGCCTTCGAGTAATTAAGGCCGGGATGGGGTTTTGAGAATGCCTTATGCTCGAGGACACTCCATACAGAGAAACCGAGTGGGTTGAGGTTCGGAACTGGGAGACCATTCATCAAAGGCAATGAAATCTAGGAAAATTTCCTGTAGCGTTGGTTTCTGTTCCTTTTGCTGTCGGCAGAAAGAAACTGTCCTCCTCCTTGCTTGTATGCCTTCAGTTTCCAAGTGATCTTTCACAATCCTGCCCATCTGTCACGTGGAAATCGACATTTCTTCTGCCATCTTCCGAAGCGACCGCACTGGCTTCAAACGCAGACGATCACGCACTCTCTTGATGTCCGCCCTGATCGTGACAGAAGTCGGTCTTCCACGTCCTGGCCGGTCGAAAGGTTTCCTAGTTCTGTAAACCTTGCGACTGATTTCGATACAAGACTTTGTGATACGTTTAGACGACGGGAGATGTCAATCGCCTGGAGTCCTTGATGGTGCAGGTAGATGAGGGAATTCCGGTGAGGGGATGGCATTGTCATTTCAGATCAAATATGAAATTTTTTGTGCAGGTTAGTAGAGAAGGTTGCGCTGAATCGAATAAAAATAAGCAAGGGCTTTTCAAATGCGAAAAGCGCCTCAGGGATCAAAGTTCCCCCGCCCGCGCCTTGTTTCCGTAATTTCGCCCCACCCTGTACTATGTTCCTTAGTATGCTTACTTGAATGCAACCGGACGTACCCAAAAGCTATTGAAAGCTATCTCAATATACTGACGAGTGAATTTTTGTTGAACGTTGACAACTAATGTTTGTTTGACGTTAGTCACGTACAAACATGTGGCTGCTGAACATTTTGCATGTTTGGTGTCCCGGTCATGGAGTTTTGACGTCTCCTCACTAGGGTAGCAATTGTGCGTACATAAGGACATCACTTGAGATCGTAACTAGCACGACACACAGTCAAAAATTACATGTGTCGTCTTGCGTACCCTCACTCGACAGTGCTTTTCTTCCTCACTCATGATCTGTTACCACTCACGAGCCATCCGCGATTGGGGAAAAATTGCGGGCCCAAGCGAGTGCTATGTTTTGCGAATGCACGATTGGGCGACCGTGTGAACTGGGAATTCATTTCAGCATGGTCCAATTTTCCAACAACTCAGCCTCATTTGTTTTAAGAGGAATGGAAGCAGTGAGGGAGTTGGAATAATTTCGCTCATAACCGAATATCGACTCCAGTACAGAACACTGCAACATGCTGAGAGTCTCAAACGTGATTTTTCAGTGTGCGTTTGTGTATTTCATACTGTGACGCTCCTGCATCATCGTGAGGAGAAAGACCTCATTCGACGGGCCTCGACATGATCCTAAAGTGTCCATGCCTTTGGAGAGCTTTCAGAGCACTCAATAGTACACTATGATTTCTCCACTGTTTGCGCCATTAACACGTTGGCAACATTGCGTCCCAATGCTGGGACGCAGGTTTTCTGCCGCGTGGGGCAATGCGTCCCAGTGGTGGGATGCAGCACAGAAAATTACTTATCCACAAATAATAATCTTGATCAACATGCACAAGGGTATCTAGGGTGAATATGGTCCACTTACATCTTTTCAATGAGTTTTTTTTTCATGCTTTGTATCGTAATCCAGCACAGCTTCGTTATCATCGCTGTCGATCAACAGGTCGTTAAAACTAGCATTCAGCTCTGTGAAGTTTTCGCAAGATTCCACAGTCAGTTAGAAGATTTGTGGCCATTCAATTCTTAGTCAAGAGATTTATACTCGCGAGACGTCGACTTTTTCCACATGCCCATCACCTGGCTAAGCACTTGGAATAAATCAGGGCAAAAAATCTACTCATTTATACAAACCTTGAAACCGAAATCAATGTTGCAACGAACTAATAGTTTTTCCCCAGATTTTTTTGTACCTTTATTCAGGCTCTCATTTGGGATGATATTATATATACCCTAAAGTCTGATAGATAAGTCCGCCCGCACGCGGTGTTGCGCGCGGCACAGGCGACCGCAGTCTTTGAAGAACCAACGAGGGATGAAGGAAATTGAGGAAGCTATGATTTGTAGATTGTATTAGTGACGAGTTTATATTGTATGGTATATTGTATTTGTTAATGTAAAAGCGAGTAGCAAGTAAAGTTGAGGTCGTAGTCGTACGAAAGGCTAATACGGAAACTTCACAGTTGGCAGAGGAAAGTGAACGAATGAGGGGAGCACTGTTGTTCAACGGGGGTTTCAATGCAACGATGGTCTTGGCGATGAAATAGTGGTTAAATAAAAACTTTTCCTTATTTCTTTATGACCCAACAAAAGCCATATATACAAAAAGCGGCATCAGGAAAAGGATTAACTACGGAGAAGTAGCTGTTTCAGTTTGCGACAGTTTCTATTCAATTTCTGAGGAGACGATTGTCAACAGCTTCTCAAAGGCCTTGAACCAAGAGTCATTGTCAGATGAGATGATTGGGAATTTTAATTATCATGAGTGTTTGTGACGATGAAATGGAGATTGCGTAGAAAATTTAGGATGAATGATCATTGCTATACAGGTCAAACGAAGATTTTGATACCTGTTATTTTTAGACATTAGAAATGAAGCTGATAAACAGTTTGTGCAATTCTGTCGTTTTTGATAAGGAAGGGTGCATCGCAATTCTGTGTTCTTTAAAGACTGCGCCTGCGTTCGCCGCTGCCGCGCGCGACACCGTGTGCGGTCGGACTTATCTATCAGACTTTAGGGTGTATTTATTCGAAAAGTGTGTGTATGCGGGTGTACTACGCTTTGTGGCATATGTTGTGTTTGCTTCGCATATACTTATCACCCAATGCCGAATGAAGTCAAACTCGCTACAGTATGCCGGAAGTAGTAAAAAGCATTTGCTAAGAGCTTGTGGTCATCAATGCTTTCTCAAATCTTGTGTTGGTGAAGTAAGCACTGCACATAGCTATCGCCTTTACTGACGGTGCAATGACGTTGGTCTAGTTTCGGACCACTTCACACCTACAGTCTTGAAAATCATGTATTCCGAAATTTAGCTACTCAGTGATAGTTTAATACCTACATTTGCCATTTTGATTACTTGACTCCTTGTCTTGGCTTGTCACCTTACACACAACACCACCCACACACACCATACACCTCACACACACCACACACACCATACACACCACACACACCATACACATCATACCCACCACACACACCACACGCAGCACACACACCATACACACAATACACAGAACACGCCACACACACCAAACACAACACACACATATACACACTTCACACACAGCATACACACAACACACACCACAGACACCACAGACACCACACACAGCACATATTCTAAGCCTAGCTCCGTGGTCGGAGTATTCGTGGAAATCGATGGTTGCACAAATTTGCTCTTCGCTCAAAGGAATCGTCCACGGAAAAATGATTTCGGTTTCAAGGTGTGCATAAATGAGTAGATTTTCTACCCTGATTTATTCCATCCCAAGAGAAGCCAGGCCTACCACTTGGTGGGCTTTCAGCAAATTCTATGAATGTCGCTCTAATTGTTCCAGCCGGCCTTTTACAGGGCTGCATATAATCATGAACCGACGCGACTATCGGGTCATCATGCTTTACGAATTCAAATTGGGACACTCCGCAGCGGAGGCAGCCCGTAATCTCAGCAGTGTTTTTGGGGGGAATTGTCCTTGCGAACGTACAGTGGAGCTCTGGTTTGAAAAATTTGCTTCTGGCGATTCTGATCCCGAAGAGAAGTCGGGTCGCGGCCGCAGGTCGTCACTTAATGATGAAGTTTTAAGGAAAGCCGTTGAAGCAAACCCGGAGACGAATACGCGTACGTTAGCAGAAGACCTAGGTATACATCACTCTACAGTAGCCAGACACTTGTTGGAAATCGGCAAGGTGAAGAAGATGTCGAAGTGGGTGCCTCATAGACCTGACCGATGAGCAGCGTCTGGCACGTTTCGACACCTGCTCTAATCTCCTAGTTCGCCATAAAAATGAGCCATTTGTAAACCGTATTATAACTGTAGATGAAAAATGGGTTCTTTATGATAACAGGAAACGGGGATTAGTCTGGATAGATAAGGATGCTAACCAAAAAACTTTCCCTAAACCCGACCTTCACCCTAAAAGGTTATGATAACTGTGTGGTGGCGCTGTAAATGTGTAATCCATTACAGTTTCTTGCAACTTGGTCAGCCAGTCATAGCAGAGTCTTATGGTCTGGAGCAAATATATAGGAAGTTGCAAAAATTGAGGCCGGCGATGGTGAATGGAGGAGGGTCGATCCTGTTGCAGAACAATGCAAGGCCACACACCTCACAAATCACTCGGCAAAAATTGACCCATTCGGGTATAGAAGTTCTCCCTCACCGTATTCTCCCGACCTTTCCCCCACAGACTATCACTTTTTCGCGTCCTCAATTCTCATCTGCGTCAGAAATAATTCACTAATTTGGACGATGTTGAATGTGACTTCCTTGAGCTCGTTGCTTCTCGTGATAGTAGTTTCTATAATGAAGGCTTAGAATTATTGTCTGCTGGTTGGCAAAAATGTGTAGATTCTGATGGTTTTTACTTCGATTAAGAAACTTGTGTTTAAGCTGATTTATAGTAGTTTAGAGTATGCGGTCCACGTCGAAATTAATTTTGCAGCAATCTAATGTATAAAAATCTTACGAAAATATAAAACTCAAATAAATATCTGCAATATTATGCTCCGATGTTTTACTGTGATGAAATGTGTTAGAATTCCTTCAATGATACTCAAGAATAAATTTGAGAGTGTGCGTAACATGCTTCACTTATTTACGAGATTTTATATGAAAAATCCATGTGAAAATATAACTCTCAAGTAAATGCAGACATTACCATGCTCCGATGTTTTTCTATAATAGAATGCAATAGTCTTCATTTAACGATGCGCAGCAAGGTAAATTTCGAGTGGGCCTAATATGCTTCACTTATTTGATAGATTTTCTATTCCTCATAATGTGATTCTCGATGAGGCGCAGATTTTAATTTTTTTTTGCTGTTGGTGACCTCCAGTCTCTTTCCATATGAAGCACACATAATGTATGATGCTAGTGTGTCATACCCATACCAGCTGGCAGGCGTACACTACTGCGCGCGATTCAGGGCGATATTGTGCAAAACGGGTTTGATCGGCAGACCACAGTTGTGTATGGAATTAAGTGTGAATTTCCTCCCCTCTGCTTTCAGCTACGCTACGGAATTAGAAAAAAGCAAAGAAGATGGCGTGATAAAAATGCATTTCATTTTGAATATACTCCAATCACCTTGCATCGAACCCATCTTGCACGTCATCGACATGAACCGCGCGCAGTAGTGTGCGCGAGCCAACTGGTTTACATCATTGGGAGTTTGAATGGTTTAGACATCGATAATTTGTATTCGATTACATCAATTGGAAACATTTTGTTACCTTGCCGAGCATCTAATTCCTACACATTAATGGTAGATCCATATCCGAATATCGATGTTAATTGTTTTCGCGAACATGCTTCACTATTTGGTATTTTGCATAGTTTAGCGGTAGGTACTGTTGCTGCCAGTACCACATTAGAAAATGATTCCGAGTGAAACGTTTGCTTTGCTATCACAAATATTGGTGTATCATGATTATCAATGTAGATCGCAGTATCAAGAGAAATGCACCATTTTGTGAAACGCTGGTCAATACAGCAGCCGATACATCGGTCAGTGATATCCTTCCATTATATAAACCACTAAATTTGTGCGTCTGTTTGTCGGTATGTCGGTCGGTATGTCGGTATGTAAGTATGTCTGTCCGTCCGCAAATGAATAATTGTGATGAGGGAATGATAGAGTAAAGAACCGCTTCGGGTAGGGAGAGACCGATCGGTGTTGCAGTATCATTGTAAGGCTATGTTCTCATTGTGATAGCACCTCCTACTTATATAAACTGCCCGTGCGTCATTCTGCGGTGCGCTGCGTCGCAGTAGGTGTCAGCACACTGGAATGGCATGCAGGTATGCTTAATTATAGGAGCGACAGTACCATTTGGATTAGGCCAAGCAGGGGGTGGGTATTCGAGAGAATGAAACTGTTTCGAGTTTAAGGAGGTCATTGCCGGCTTAGTAAGCTATTATAAAGTGGGTGGAGGGCCTTAAGCGATGGTGGACCTCATAAGGGGGTACCTTCTCTGATCTGTGAATAATAGGTGGCACCAGTGGATTTGCCGATAAGTTTGAATTTGACAATGTTCCTACTATAGATAATCCGTTTGCCTGTGTGTCTGTCCGTTTTTCACGAGACTAGCTCGCGTCGCAGCGAGGGTGGGTCCCTGAATTTTTCAAGTGATGTAGGGATGGTATAGGGACCTTGCGGTGATGGACCGAAAGTGATAGCAGCTGATAGGGGCTACTAAGGACCTTCCGGAGGCGAAGTCACCAAAGTAGCTTCGCCTTTCGCGTTGGCCCTATAGCGTTGACCCTCAAAGGTATTGTGCGAGGTGGGACGGGAACATTAATGGTGGGTGAACCACAGTGATAACGCTCGATAAGATTCGATAAAAAGCGTAAAAAGGCTAGAGTCGTCGAATCCGTTTCGTTTTCGCATTGGTCCTGGAGCGTTCATACTCGCAGGTGTTGTGCGGGGTTGGACGGAGGCATTAGTGATGGGTAGCCCGTCAAAAGGAGCGTCAAAAAGCCAATGTCGCGGAATCGTTTCCTCTCTCAACAGAAAGTGGAGTGTCGAAACACACTGTTGTTGTGGGAGGGAATTAGTCCGAAGCGGGACCTTAATGGTGACGGATTGGATACAACGACTGCTTAGGGCTGTGAGAGCCTTTAGTAAGTGGATTGGGTTAAATCCAGTGCACCGCTGACTACTATTACACGACCGGTACAATGAAAGCGTCTGATGAACAGTGCCATTGGGTGAACATATTTTGATTATGTTCTGATATAAGTTGCCGATGTACCGACCATTCACTTTGTATGTCAGTCTGTATGTCTATCTGTTCGCAACCGAGTGATTGTGTTTAGGGAATGATAGAGCAAGCAACCGCTCTAGGTCGGGAGAAACCGATGGGTAATGGAGTATCATTGTAAGGCCATGTTATCGTAGTGATAGCATCTCCAACTTATATAACCTATGTCGTACCCTCACCTCATTCTCGAACTAAACCAATCAAAAAATTGTTGTCAGTGTGAATCAAAGCGATTGCAATCCTTTTCACAAGCCATGAGCGGCTCAGACACCTATCATGAAATACTTGGACAGCCGGAGCGGATGGTGGATCTCACAAGGGGGTACATTCTCTGATTTCCGTCACTGATGGGTGCACCACTAGATATGCGGATAAGTGTGAATCCAACTATGTTATACAATAATCCTTGCCAAATCACATTGCGCTGAGCAGCTGTTAACATTATCGTGATACCCGTACGATCGCCAAGCCGCCGTCGCTCGCTCCTTCTTCTCAGGGGCACGGCTTCGCCAGCCCTTTCAGATTTCATTTTTCTACAATTTACTCACTCTTTACATCCAGGGCGTCAGTAGTTATTACTCTACTCCAGTGCCCACTCCTCGAAGTTGCAGTACCGGCTCTGCCAAATCTATACGGATTTGCTTCCATGTCAATCGACACGTGAGGCCTAATGTTCAGATCTGATCAAATTCCTTTGCGGAGTCATGCCGGCTGTGGACCATGTGGGCTGCAGAAAAGCAGGCATAACTGAAACTTTATGCGTATCCCAATTCTTTTGCCTTGAACAGTCTTCCGTTCTCTTCTCCGGTCTTATGCAGAAAGCTACTATCACTGCGGCATTCAAAGAGCAGCAAGGAGTGTCTCTTGAGGATGCTAGGAGAATGAGACAATGTGCAGTAGCGGTCAAAAGTTTGGAACCTTTTGAATCTTCAACCTCCCTCATTCAAGAACGACCGAGCTGTCTCAAAGTCACAGAACAGGCATAAAATCAAGTAGAGAACACGATGTGTAACACCGTTCTTCGAAAGTTTGAAATTTCAAGTGTGGAAATTCTGTTTATGCCAAAAAAGGGCGCATCAAAAATTTGGAAACTTCTCAATAACAAAGAAAATCGAACCTAATAAAGTCAGAATACGGGAGAAAAACTAGTAGTTCTTGGATAACTGCGTGAATCAATGACAGCCTTACACCTTCTAGGCATTGAATCGATCAGAGCATCATTTTTTGACTGAGGAATTGAAGCCCATTCTTTGGACAGAATATCAAACTTTTCATCGCGATTCTTCACTTGAACGTGCCTTGTACGACGCTCAAGTTGTTCCCGAAGATGCTCAGTGGGATTGAGGTCCGGACTATGGCTTGGCCACTTCATGACAGTAATTTTCTTCGATCTCAGAAAGTCGGTCACGAGGCGGGAGGCATGCTTCGGATCATTGTCATGCTGAAAAATCCACTCGGCATTCTTTGGGAGCAAAAGGAAGCATGGTACTCTCCAGGATACCGCTGTACGCGAAGAGTCCATATTCCCTCGGATGCGGAAAAGTGGGCCAACGCCACATGGACCAAAACATCCCCATACCATGACATCGCCACGGCCATGTTTCACTGTTGTTACCTGGTACCTGAGATGATTTCTCCTGTTCACAGAACGTGTCTTCCACTTCAAACCATCGCTGCTAAAAAGGCAGAATTTCGATTCTTCGCTGAACAAAACTTTTCCCTACTCTTCTCTGGTCCAGGCAAGGTGCTGACGGGCGAAGCTCAGTTGCGCTCCTACAGTGTGTCCCAAAAGTATAGGTCCACCCTATTTTTCATCCATATCTCCAGAATGGATAAGCGATTCCTTTCCAAATTTTTATATGTGGTACCTGATCACTGTAGCAATCAAGCGCCTCAGTAAAATTGAAGACATAAAATTGCAAAATTTTATTTGATTTTTTTTTCAAAAATAAGGGTGTCCCAAAAGTATAGGTCCACTCAGCTTTTCCGCCTTGCTTCCATCGAAAGGTTAGTTGTGAGGTAGGTGTGTTGACGCATCCTTCTGAGATTTACTCAACAGTGAAATGCCAAGCGGTACGCACTTTTCCGAGTACGAAAATGGGCAAATTCTGGCCCACAAGGACGTGGGACTCAGCAATCGCAAAATTTCTGAAAAGTGGGCCTATCCCAAAGCTTGATCAACAGCTTCTGTCGTACCATGGACCTGTACGGAACGAAAAAGGGAACTGGAAGGCCGTAGGAGCTTTCTGAGAAGCAGAAGCGACGGATCCTCAACGCTGCGTCCGATTCCAGAAAGGGTGTTGGTCGGCTGTGCACCTAATGTTTGTATATACCGCTGTTTATATGGTAGTAAATTACTTTCTAGAACGTCCTGCAAAGCCCTGGAATCTATATGATGCGTGATGAATAGTATCCTGCTCTAACCAAAGCGAGAGAAGGCGGTCCCTACCATACCACTACCACCAGCAAATCCGCGCCTCAAGAAGTAGCATGGCTCCTTCCCCAAATCCCTCCAGTAACTAGCTAAGCCGTCCGAGCCGTCCAAATTGAACTTCTTCTCATCAGAAAAGATCACCTGCAACACCATTACTAATGCTGTGTGAACTACTACGTCAATAATGTAACCCTGCAGACTACCTCATCCTATTGATGGGTCCACCTGACATTCTACTTGGCAAAATGGATTCGAGCCTCTTCGTGCGCCCTCGTGAGGTATGGCAAGGACGAAAACCATCTTCGCTCGATGTGAGGAGACGACTTGAGCAGACGGTGCACAGTGTTTTTCGATACAGCAGGTGCCAGTTCCCTGCACCGTCGACAAGCACCCTTTCTGGAATTGGACGCAGCTTTGAGGATCCGACGCTCCTGCTTCTCAGAAAGCTCCTACGGCCTTCTACTTCCCTTTTTCGTTCCGTACGGGTCCATGGTACGACAGAAGCTGTTGATCGAGCTTTGGAATAGGCCCACTTTTCAGAAATTTTGCGATTGCTGAGTTCCACGTCCTTGTGGGCCAGAATTTGCCCATTTTCGTACTCGGAAAAGTGCGTACCGCTTGGCATTTCACTGTAGAGTAAATCTCAGAAGGATGCGTCAACACACCTACCTCACAACTTACCTTTCGATGGAAGCAAGGCGGAAAAGCTGAGTGGACCTATACTTTTGGGACACCCTTATTTTTGAAAAAAAAATCAAATAAAGTTTTGCATTTTTATGTCTTCAATTTTACTGAGGCGCTTGATTGCTACGGTGATCAGGTACTACATATAAAAATTTGGAAAGGAATCGCTTATCCATTCTGGAGATATGGATGAAAAATAAGGTGGACCTATACTTTTGGGACACACTGTATTCCTTGAGTTCATTAATGACTTCCTGCTGGTAAGTCTTACAAATGATCCGCCAGCTCTCAGGCGACGCTGAACTGTACTCTGCCTGATAGAAGGGCCCAAAGAATTTCTCACCAGCTCGATAATGTCAGTTGACGAAGCGCGCGGGTCATCATGCGAGGCTCTTACGATGAATGTGTCGTCCCTTAGCGCCGTCTTACGAGGTCTTTCTGAGCGATGACTCTTCAACACACCTCCTTGCCTTTGGTAGCCCCTGAAAACCTTGGTGATCGTGCTTTTAGAGAGGTGATACTGCTGTGCAAGAAGGTTCTCGGGCGTTCCAGATTGAATGGCCCGAACAATCGCCTCCTGCACAGCTAGTGCTACTTCTACCAGATCCCATCTGACAATGAGGTGCTGTGCCATAATTTTACCTGAAACTATAAAACTATAGTAATATAACGATGATATTGAGAAGTTTCCAAACTTTTGCTGCACCTTTTTGGCATAAACAGCATTTTCACCCTTGAAATTTCCACTTTCCAAGAACGACTTTACACATCGTGTTCTCTATTTAATTGTACGCCTATTCTGTGAATTTGAGACAACACGGTCGTTTCTTAATTGAGGGAGGTTGAAAATTCACAAGTTTCCAAACTTTTGACCACTACTGTATGTTAAATTCATTTTTGATCAGAACATGAAATATGTTTACCTAATGAGAGTGAGCATCAGACGGTTTTGCTAAAACGGTCGTACAGTAGCATCAAACGATGTAAAGGATTTCATTTCATTTCCAATCAATTCCTAACGGTTCTTATCAGCCACCGTAAGCCGTTTATCACTTAGGCCCCTGTACCCAACAATACCATTGAGGTCCCTCCACCCTAGAATTCCTGCGAATGTGGACATTACACTGTTAGCCGCAAAAGCGTACCGGCCTTGGTGACATTTTCCTTCTCACGCTCCATCGAATCTTATCAACCATTATCAGCTTGCATCACCCACTACTAGTGTCCCCGTCCTACTCCGCAAAACACCTGTGAGTATGAACGCTCAAGGAACAATGCGGAAAGCGAAACGGATTCAACGACTCTTTTCTTTTTACGCTCCTTATCAAATCTTACCAACCGTTATAAAGCTGGATCTCCACCATCAATGTCCTCGTCGCGCTCCGCAAAACACCTGTGAGTATGTACGCTTCGGAACCAATGCGAAAAGCGAAACGGATTTGACGACTGTAGCCTTTTTACGCTCCTTATCAAATCTTATCAACCGTTATCAGGCTGGATCACCCGCCATAAATAACCCCGTTCTGCTCCGCAAAACACCTGTGAGTATGAACGCTCCGGGACCAATGCAAAAAGCGAAATGGATTTGGCGACATTTGCCGTCCGAGGCTCCTTATCAGCCCTTATCAGTTGCTATCACTTTCGGTGGGGTTCCCTCGGCACGCGAGATATGAATTTCGTGACACACAGACGGACACGCATACAAACGCACACAGACATACTAAGCGAATTATATATTGTAGGATGCTCCCTCTCCGTTACGGTAATCATTGTGGTCTTTGCATGGACTTTCATCAGTGAAAGCACCTTTTCGGATAAATTTGTGCCTCTACGTTTTTTCTTGAATGCTGATTGCCATTCTCTTTTCCTGACATTTTTCATTGAAGTTTGTCTGCTTTCCGTGATTTTCAATAAACTATGTCGAACACGTTACGTGTCGACTATCGTCCTGCGTAACAGACCTTGCTCTCGAGAGACTAGGAGCAAGTTCGTTCTTAAAAAATGCCATGTTTGCTTTCATATCCTCCACAACCTTTCTAACACGTGTGTACATAATCGAGGCACTTGTCGAAAATCTATTCTATATGGCATACCCTCAAATGATATATAATTTAAAACTCACTGTGTTTACATCCTCTTATCAAAGTAAATTTGCGGAAGATTCTTAAAAAATTGACATCCTTTAATTTCGTGTTTTCTATATGGATGCAGCCGATCCAATCGTATTTGTTACTCATAGACATTGGCATCTTCAATGTGGTGAGTTTTGGATCAACAAGTAAACTTCCATAATACAAACTGCAGTTGTGTGTAGAAATTTGCTGCAGTGAGGTGAGTGGGTTCGGTAGCATGCATTCTGCAAATTATGAAATACAAGATGTGGAAGAGTAAAAGCAAAATGTGAAGAAGTCTTTGCAAAAAAAATGAAGATAAGTTTTCTTCACACTGACCCGACTCATCCCCCGTATAATAGCAAAGAGAGCATGCAGTTCATGTGCCTTATCACAATAAAAGGCTTTTCGATTCCGTTTATGTTCAGTCCCATAATCCGAAAATCACATCCCACATACAAGAAAAATATATTAGGTTGGAACATAATTTCTGTCACACAATGACGAAAAATTTCAAATTTATTTTTCTTAACTTGTGTCTAACTTCAGTCAACAATATATGTACCATTATGATCAACAATATATTGCCAGCAAATAGGGAGATAACAGATGCCTTGCTTGTAGAAGTCTGGGGATTTCTAGTCCAAGAAAATGTGGAGGCCGATTTTGAGATCATGGTCATCTTTTATTTGTCGTCCGTCGAGGAAGTGGGTCTGAGATCGAAATAGGTGGTAGTCGGTTGGGGTCATGTCCGTAGAATACGGTGAATGGGGTGGCTTCGTCCAACCAATGTTCTGGATCTATTGACACGTCAAGTTTGCCACATGTGGGCGAGCGTTGTCGTGGAGGGAGAAGACTCTGTCCATTTTTCCGGTAAGTTTTGCAGCTACGGTGTCCAATTGCCTGCACTAGGAATCGGCAGTGACTGTCGTGTGGAATGGCAATTTTTTCGCCCTTTTTTTGGAAAAATTTTTGAATTTTTTCGAAAATTTTTTTCCTTTGCAATTATTTGAAAAAATTTTCTGTTCTAATCTGAGTCGATCGAGCTATCTGGTCGCCGCCATATGAGGGACAGTACAGGGCCCATCGACTGGTTGATCGATTAGTGGCCTTGCGTGCTGAGGAACCGGAGCGGTGTTCGTGGATTTAGCCCCTCTCGCGAAATGATTGCAGAGTCACTTCTAGTTGAAGTCATAGAGAATATGAATGTGTTAGTCAGTAGTCCTCTTGACTCGCTTCATATAGCCCCACTACCAAACATTCCAGAAGCTTCCACAGTTTTCTCCAAGAAAAATAAAAAGTGTAACAGAAGTTATGTTCCAACCTAATAATAATTTGTTGTCACTATTGCAGAATGCTACTATATATAATCAGCAAAGCATGTCTGTGTATCTGTTCTGTTTGTCACGAAATTCATAGCGTCATAGCAGTGGTGGGATCCTGAATTCCACAAAAGATATGATGGATGGTAAGGGGACCCTAGCAGTGGCGGATCGAATATGATAACAGCTGATACAGGTTGATAAGGAGCGTCAAGAGGCTAATGTAGCCAAATCCATGTCGCCTTTATTGGTCCCAAAGTGCTGGCACTTAAAGGTCTTCGACAGTGTGGGACGGGGAGATTAACGATGGGCAACCCAAGTGACAGCGGTTGATAACACAAGGAGCGTGAAAAGGCGAATGTCGGCAAAACCGCTCCGCCTTTCGCGTTGATGTGAGAGCACCGACACTTACAGGTGTTTTGCGAAGTGGGACGGAGATTAATATGAACGGTAGGCGATACGGACTAATAACGGTCGGCGAGATTCGATGAGGTGCGTCAGAAGGAAAATATCGCTGCGTTAGTTTCTCTCCCGGCAGACGTAGGAACGCATTTACAGATTTTTTCACAGTGCGAGGACCTCGATGGTGACTTAGGGATAATGGATCGTAGGAGCTGATAAGAGCCGTTCGAATGTGGATGGGATAAAATCAGTACACTGCTTGCTACTACTGTACGAACGCTGTAGTAAGAACATCAGATGCTCAGTGCCACTGCATGAGCATGTTATTTATGCTCTGATCTCTGCCATGCTCTTGTTTACCGATGTATCATTCGACGAGCTGCGTAGTGAATCAAATAATAATGTAAATCTTTGATACTGCGATCGTGGATGATCAAGATACGACCTTGAATTGGGATGGCAAAGCAATTGATCCATTTTCCCATACGTTACCAGCAACAATACTGGAACCTGCGTAAAGTGGTGGCCCTCTTGAGCGGTGCGATATGCAATAGTGAATGACTATTTAGATTATAAACACTCGATAGCTCAAAGGCAGCATTAGTGAAAATTCGAACGAAAAGTAAAAGAAGTAGTGAATATGGAGGTGTGATGTTCAGTAACAGGGCGCTAGAGAAAAATCGGATGAAAATGGCCATAAACCCGAGAAATAGGACCCCTTCCCACCGTTTATTCTCGACGCGGGCAAGCTTTCCGTCAAGAGGAGGTCAGCTCGGAGTAGTTTTCCAATGACATGTTGCCAAGTAAACACAAAGAAATATTTTGAGTACGACAGCATCTATTTTCTGGAGTGAGCTTCAAGCTACTGAGGAATCACGCCGCGATACACTCGATCTTCCCGCATATCCTGACCACGCCCACTCCAGCCAATCGGGCATCACATCACCTGGAGGCGCGGTCGGTGTTCCAGGGCAGCAGCTGTTAGCCGTTATGAATTTTCTACAACCCGGCGGCGCGCTTTTTCAAAGGGATTTCGCCAGAAATGGCCTTCTTAAACCTATAGTTTCACTCTTTCTTCTTTCATGGGTTTCTCGATCACCACATTATCTGATGTTACCTTCAAAGGCACAACGGACGATAATCAGATTAGTCGCTTAATTTCTTGGGACAAGTAGCTCCTCCGGTATTTGCTCAGACTGCACCTAATGGTGTTGTGCCTGCTCGAATACAACCGAGCCTCGCCCACCCAACCGAATCCCACCTAGCCTTACACGAACAAACTTCCATCGTAGTGCTCACTTGGAGAAGGAAACTCTTAATATTAGAAGGTAATTCGAAGAGGCAGCCATTTCGATGATGGAGGCGCTTCTACATTGCAGATGATTGGTCTAGGGCCAGATGTGATTCGCTTGGGTGAGAGTGGCTCGGTTGTGTTCAAACAGGCATAACCGGGCAACCGTTGCAAAGATGCAGTCGGAGTAGCTATCCAAGGACCTATTTGCCCCAGAAAGTGAGCCACTAATCTGATTATCACGTGGTGTGCCTTTAGGCGCTGAGTGCTCTTCAAGTGAAGATACTTTATACTCCGATATCACTAGTAACGGAATAAATAAAGCTGGGCTAGTGCTCAACACTGCGCTTATCAAAATGTGGAATTGTGTGATATGGGCTTCTCCGATATCAGCGAAGGCAGGGCGTGGCTGCGTTCACAGGCAGCGAGGCAGCCTTCTGGACATTCCCATGGACGACTGCAGCCAAAATCAGCAGCCATCATGGATTGGATCATGGAATATGTGATTGTGGTTGTGATGCGAATGATTGTGCTCAATTTATTACACTGGTGAAAAAGATACGGTAGAATCGAGAAACGAAGATTGCTAAGAAGACTTTTGGACTGGAGCATATAATTCGTATGCAGAGGAATGCACAAAAGGAAAAAAATCTTCTTGAGTAATCATATCGAGGAAGCACTCAGTTTCCGTGTAGTACCTAAGTATCGATTAATTGTTGAAGGCGCAACCCAAATGACTGCTTTAAATGGGCAGAAAACCATTCTTACATTTAAGGGTATTTCAACCGCGGCACAAAGATGAGTAGTAAGCGCGTACAAATCCCGTAAATCAGATGGTGCTCTCCGTCACACAGACGGGCAACAGCCTCAATTTCCTTTCACCATGGGCTCTTAATTTCGTTGATGAATCACATCCTTTGGGTAAAACCCCCAGAAATGGGGGTTTCCCCATTTCCTAGAAATGGGGGAACCTGAAGAATGGGAGGAGGTTGTATGGATGTTCCCTCAAGGGGGTTGTATTTTTATAGAAAATTCCTCGACGCTACGCTTGACCCCGGTGGTATCAATAGTGAGTGCAGCCTTAAAGGCACATTCCAGGATTAGGGAAACATTGCAGCCCTTTCACATGACCTAATAGTTCCCCAAACGGGCAGAGAGGCTGTGCACATATCGAAGCGCTATGATGAGTCATCGCAGCGCGCGGAGCTCTTGAAGCCAGTTCGGCCGGACTCTAGAGCTCAGGCGCTCCCATTTCAGACGTGATTGCTGGGAATGACGGTGGCAATGATGGCAACAACGTGGCAAATGAGGCCTACTATTTGTGTGATAATATAAGATAAGGAAGGGATGTCAATGATAAAGGAGACATTGACATGAGGAAACATCAGCCAGCGGGAACTGATTCAAAGGCTCGTTTTCACGCGGTAATCTCGTCCAAGGTTAGATGACAGGAGGTCTTATTTTTGCCCTTTTCGGGGACTTTTTTTCAAATTTTTCTTTGTCGGCGTATTCCTCAACATCTCGGATTCTATAGTTTAGCGCTTTAACCACTCAGGTAATCCTGGAATGTGCCTTCAGTGATAGCACCTCATTCTTTACCTAGGGATCCAACGCTCAAACATCGCATAACGAGTTGAGCCAATTCTTACTACACTGTAGCGGACCCATCTCTACACATCATGAGAAAATCATCGGAACATGCTCCAACTCACTGTGGCAATTCAAACTTGCTTAATTCAAAGAGTAATGGAACCACTAGAAATAGGCATTGTTGCAAAATTATGCACCCATCTAATATGAACCAGCATAAAACTTAGGCATTGAATGCACAGAAAGTGAAAGTGTTTGGTACTCAGATTTCTGAAGGAATGTTTCGATCGCAAAACTGCGTGAATGTCTGAATAGTGGTGACCCTTGCGGAGATATCAGATAAGCTAGCACTTAGTACGGCGTTTATCACAGTGTGGATACGCAATGCGGTCTTCCTTTATATCAATTTGCCAGATCGGCTGTTTCAAAACTATAGAATCCACCGGGCCATGCGCATTGCTGTGCGATGGATCACTCGGTCACTGCATAGTCACAGGGGATTTTCGAGCAGCCTTAGACGGGATTAGTTGCTCTGAAATCGAAGTTTTACGGGAAACCAATTGTTCCACGCGATGTACCTCGCGCTTCGTTTGGCACCGCTAGGAGCGGGCTACGCATAAGATAACTGGACTGGAAGCGAATACAATTAAAGTGCTGCCCATTAGTTATGGAAACTGAATTTCTGCGACGCTGATGGTCCCGTAATGTTGCGACTCATTATCCAACCGACTGAGCTATGGCTAATTGAAAGACTTGCAATCGCTTTTACTCCCTCACTTCCCTTTCACTAACCTGTCTAGATCCTATTGCTCTTCGGCAACTCATCACATTCTTGCACTTGCTTCTCTAGTGACGCGTCACCACACTGCCGAATGACTGCGAGTGTACTAAGGCGTTTGAATAAGTAGCCGTACTATCACATATTTAGATTGATACTTCTAGCAATTGGGTAGGGCTACTTACGCCAAAAAATCGCTTCAATGGCGTCGCACTCGCGTCGCCACCTCTACAGCTTGCGAATCGATCGCCCTTGGGAGCCCGGCAGAGCGTGGTTGCGTTACATCTGCGCTCTCACCTATGCCACACTGCTTCCTGCACCCATGCCACCCTGCCTCCTCCACCCATGCCACACTGCCTCGCTGAAGGCTGCCATGCCCTGCCACTGGCACTCGCACCCGCCGCGCCTATCGCCGTGGGCGGCCACGCGGTTTTCCGGCCTGAGTAGCCTCACCCCTAACAATTTATCAGTTGCTCATCTCCGTGAGTGGTTGTTTTTCTGTAACGACTCCCTTATCACAATCATTCAGTTGCGTAAAGACAGACATATTTACGCACTTACATACCCACATACCGGCAAACAGACACAGGTGTTGATCCATGTAATGGAAGAGTAGGTACTTGTGTGCTGCAAGAAGAGGGCGCCGGAGATCAAGTAGATCAAACATGCAACGTTTTCTCGAACTGTTAATACACAGACTTTTCATTCATTCAGTGGTTTCTTTTGGGCACAGTGAGCATTGCAAACTGTACCGTAGCCTCAGTGAAGTGAAAATAATGCAAATCCCACCTCCAAAGTGTTCTTGTATGTCGATGAAATGGTATCGGGATAGGTTTTTCATTACTGTTTGGTCTAACTTCATGTTGCCATGGACAAGTACCGGTTTCCCAGAGACTCCCTTCAAAGCACTGACAAAATTTTTGCCAAAGTCAAGAAACTCCAATTGTGGGTTGTTGACGATCCTGAGCATCGGGCCTGAATATATTACAATCAACACTGCGAAAATGGCAATTCCATCTGAAAACCCAATATTTTTTTGCTGTCTCATACAAACCGACCCTGGTGGGTAAAATCAATAAGTGACCATTTGGAATGAAATCATACGAGCTAGCGCATATTTGGATGCTGAAGAAGTATGGCATTGCACTGATGTACGATGTATGAGCACGATAACATACGTTGCTTAAGCTTTTTGGAGACAACTATAGTGGCCGCACTATGAGTAGTGTACAATCGAGATAATAGAGCGGATCCACTCATACGCATCTCCGGTAAGTACATATTTTTCAACTTCACCCGTATGCGCGTGAGATATTCCTTTGCTGCTTTGAAAACGCGTCGTGAGAGCGTCATGCGGTAAAAGCATAGGAGTAGACAAGTGCATGGCGCACAAAATACTAATCAAAGGTAGTGTTAGGGCGATTATATCGTTTCACTCCTCAAAGTCTTTGATACTGACCGGAGGACGTCTTCACCTCGAAAGCTGACACGTCAAGCACCATATCGCGGCTACCCGCGAACAGAGGAATTTGAAAGAAAAAAGAGCATCTACAGCACATTGGGCAAACATCTGCATATTCTCTTTCAAATAGGAATGACTTCGTCGTCAGATGATAAAGTCCAGTACGTGGAGAGGTGAGATGCAGGAAAGATAAAACGGACCCTGTCTTCTGAATGCCGGAAACAGTGCCAGCTGCAGCTCCTTATACAGGGGCCATGACTCCTTAATCGTCACAAGTTTCAGTTTAGCTTTACATACAATATTTACACCACTTATGTCACTATTTGCTACATCGTATTTCGCTAGTTTAATTGCCCGAGTTCGAGGTACCCGCAATAAATTGACATCGTGTGTGTTTGCAAGTGTCTAACTAGCTGTTACGACAGACGATATCTTGGTGGAACATTTATAAATATATGTTCAATATATCTTTTGAGCCACGGAGTATAAATTCGTAAACACCATGTCATTTCGATCAATACGGCTTTAATATGATACGAAAGGTATCACTCTCCCATCATGCTCGTTAGTCTACACTTCAGGCATTCTGCGGCAGAGTCGATCCTAGAAGACGAGGTCTGTCATCTAAAGAAGTGAGCTGTTATCCGTTGCCCCGTTTCTACAGTTCAGAGGCGCTTGTTCACCGGGATATCGCCACAGATAGCCTTCTTAGACCTATAGTTTTCATGTAAGTGACTCCTTTTAGAAATTTCACTAACCACGTTACCCCTAATGTTGTCTTCGCTTGTGTATGGAAGCAACATAGCTCACTGATGCGAAATGCTCATCAACTGCAGTTAGTGCAGTGAGAGTGTTTAAAACGCGCAAAGACGCTCTTCGTGTTTTTTTATTGTTTTTTTCGCCATAAATCGCTCGATATTGAGTTTTAACTAGACTTTTGTACTTTTCGAAATCATCTCGTCGAGCTTCTACAAGTTTTGGGATATCTTAAACTCCGTACCAAGCCATTTTTCCACATTCTGAAAAGTTTGAGGAGTTTTCTTAGTATTCTGATTAACTGGCGGCGAAATCTTCTCACAGACCTATTCTTAATTTATAGCTGTGTAGGAATTTTGAAGTGCCCTCCTTCATTGTAGCCAAGCCCATATTCCATAGTGTGACCCTGAACAGCGCCTCAGTGTATGTACTGTTGAAAACCCATCTTTTAACTCATTTCCACAAGCAGATTTCCAAACAAAATAAAGATTGTTCGATTCTCCAGGAAAAATCCTATCGAATGATATCAAAATTGCTGTGATAAATTTGCTATTTTCCTCATTTCCGGCCTTTGTGGTCAATCGACTTCATCAGATCCAGTTCGCCGCGTGTGATTAAAGGAGCCGGAAGAGGTCCAAAACAAGAGGAAGATGCAAAGAAATGAACATTCTGTAAAGAACGCTGAAGATTAGAAGCGATAATCGGTGAAAAAACTCGGATTCGAAAGCGCGATGCTGCGATGTGTATTCGCACCCAATTCGCATCCATAAAAAGACTTTCCGAGTTGTCCGCTGTAGGAGACGGGCCGCGGGCCAACGTTAGTTGTAGCACCTGACTCGCAGCGCAGTGGAGTGGCCATTCCCAACTACTTAGCATTCATGTAAGCACATCTAGAAACAATATAAGAAAGAACAAAGGAAAACGTAAAAAGGAAAAACAAATCTATAACAGAAACATCTCTTCTTGGCACCATGCACTTAAACTCGTCCACACTACTTCTGTTCTGGGTGTATATCGCTAGGACAGAAACGTCGCGTGGTCGTGTTTGGCGCGCGACGAGAAGGTGCGAGCTATGCGCGCCGTTTCGGACGGGTCTTGAAGCGATGACGGTGCTCGACGCCTCATTCTAGGCGTAATCGCTTCAGGACTCAACTACTACGGCGCGCATAGCTCGCACCATCCCGTCGCGTGCTGAACACGGCCACGCGGCGTTTCTGTCCTAACGATATACACCCTTCTGTTCTACCGTAGGCCAAAATTAACCCCTTCCGGTGTCTTTAAGGCCGCTTTCATACTTTGCGCACCGACGCCGTCGCCGCCGGTGACGGCGTCAATTCGACGCTGTCACCTGCGTCAAACTCACGCAACCATTTGCCCACCGCAGATGACGGCGTCCACAGATAATGCGCAGCGCTTGCAAAATTCTCGACCCAATCGCACTACAGTATGGTGATTGTGGCCGTTTCGAATCTTGGCGCTGTGCCAATATGGTGATTATGGCCTCTTCGTGTATTGGCACAGCGCCAAGATTCGAAACGGCCACTATCACCACACTGTAGGGTAATTGGGTCAAGAATTTTGCAAGCGCTGCGCATTATCTATGGACGCCGTCATCTGCGGCGGGCAAATTGGTTGCGTGAGTTTGACGCCGTCACCGGCGGTGATGGTCGACACAGGTGACGGCGTCAAATTGACGCCGGTGACCGCGTCAGTGCGCAAAGTATGAAAGCGGCTTAACGTGCACGGCCGTGCCATCGATCGTGTTTTCCTGGAGAGTCGAACGACATACATTTCATTGTGGGACCTACGTCTGAAAATGAGTCAAAAGATGGCTATTTAACAGTATATAAACGGAGGCGCTGTTTGGTAGCACACTAAGGATTAGCGGCTTGTCTGAAATGACGGAAACTTCAAAATTCCTACTCAGCTTCGAACTTAGATAAGGTCTTTGGAAAAAATTTTCCGCCAATTAATCAGTACCAGTCGGCTGGCGCAGATTACTGCGCGCGATTCATGGCGATGTGTGCAAAATGGGTGTGTTCGGCCCGACCACAGCGGAGCGAAGATTCCCTTCCCTCTGCTTTCAGCTGAGCTATTGAATTGCAAAAAAGCAGAGAGGATGGCGTGATAAAAAAGCATTTCGGTATCGATATACTTCAATCGCTTTGCATGGAACCCATTTTGCACGTAATTCACATGAATCGCGCGCAGAAGTGTGCGCCAGCCAACTGGTCATCATTGGGAGTTTGGGTAGTTTGAAAATCGATAGTTTTGTATTCGATTGCATCGATTGGTAACAAATAGATCACTTGCTGAGAATCTAATTCGTACACATTGATGGTATGCCATATCCCGCTTATCGATGTTTATCGTTTTCGTAAACATGCTTCACTACTTGAAATTTTACATAGTCTAGCGGTCGATACCCAGTGTTGCTGCAAGTACCGCATTAGAAAATGATTCCGAGTGAACCGCTTGCTTTGCTATCACAAAAATAGGTTGTATCATGATTATCAATGGAGATCGTGTTATCATGAGAAACGCACCATTTTTTGGAACGCCAGGCATTCAGCAGTCGATATATCGGTCAGTGATATCAGAACATTAACAAAATATGTTCACCCGATGCCACTGCGCATCAGACGCTTTTGCTAAAGCGGTCGTACAATGTTAGCAAGGATTTCATCCCATCCAATTCCTAACGATTCTTATCAGTCACTGTAAGCCGTTATCAGTTTCACTGAGGCTCCTGTACCCAACAGTACCATTGGGGTACTCGTACCCTACAATACCTGCGAATATGAACATTCCACTGTTAGCCGTAGAAACAAGCCGGCCTCGGTGACATTTCCTTTTCTCACGCTCCTAATCGAAGCTTATCAACCACTATCATTTGGATCACCCACCATTAATGTCCCTGACCCACCCTGCTAAACACCCATGAGTGTCAGCGCTCTTGGATCAACGCGAAAAGCGAAACGGATTTGACGACTCTAGCCTTTTTACGCTCCTTATCGAATCTTATCAACCGCTATCGATGCTGGTCATCCACCATTAATGTTCCCGTCCCATCCCGCAAAACACCTATGGGTGTCAGCGCTTTAGGATCAGCCCGAAAGGCGAAACGGATTTGGTGACATTTGCCTTCCGAGGCTCTTTATCAGCCCTTATCAGTTGCTATCACTTTCGGTCCACCACCGCTGAGGTTCCCTTGACACCCCCTATATCACTTGTAAAATTCAGCGTCCCAGCTTTGCTGCGACGCGAGATATGAATTTCGTGACAGACGGACAAACACACACACACACAGACACACTCACAGACATACTAAGCGAATTATATATAGTAGGATGTGAAAAAATTTTCCCTCAGTTTCTTCATAATGTGCAAAAAATGCCTAGTACCGAGTTTACGAAAACAAAAAACTTGTAGCGCCATCGTGTAGAGCTTGACGAGCTGTTTCTACTACACTATACAAACTACCCTGAAGTCTGGTAGATAAGTCCGTCTGCACGCGGTGTCGCGCGCGGCACAGGCAGCCGCAGTCTTTATAGAACAGGAGATGGAGGAAATTGAGAAAGCTAAGATTTGTGGATTGTATTAATAACGTGTTTATATTGTATTGTATATTGTATTTACTAATATAAAAGGAACAGCAAGTGAAGTAGGGATCGTGCGAAAGGTAAACACAGAAATTTCACAGTTATTAGAGGAAAAGTAACGAGGGAGAGAAGAATCGTTGTTCAACGGGGATTTCAATGCAACGATGGTTTCGTCGATGACATAGCAGTTGAGTTAAAACTCTTTCTCATTTCTGTTATGATAATGGTACGCAAAACCTCGCAGACATGCGTCTTTCGCCTTCTTTTTCCCCTGCAAAACGAGCTTCTGCCTGCCGCGTCAAGTTTTTGCACCTGATATAGCCCTCCTTCTAGTCATTGAGCCCTTTTAAATGCCTGACAACTTATGATCAGCAATACACGGAAGGAATAATAAATTAATCCAACAAAAGCCAGATATATCAAAAGTGGCACCAGGAAAGAGATGAGGTACGGGGAGGTAGCTGCTTTGGTTTGCGACAATTTCATTTCAATTCCTGATGAGACGATTGTCAATCGCTTCTTAAGGGCCTCGAACGAAGGTCATTGTTAGATGAAAAGAGTGAGAGTTTCTATGTTATGAATGCCTGTGACGAAATTGAGATTGCGTAGAAAGTTTAAGATGATGATCATTGTTACACGGGTTAATTGACGATCTTGATAGGTGATATTTTCAGATATTAGAAACAAGCTCGAATAAACATTTTCTACAATTCTGTCGTTCCTAAGATTGAAGGTACATCGCGATCCTGTGTTCTTCGAAGACTGCGCCTGCGTCCGCCGCTGCCGCGCGCGACACGGGCGGACTTATCTATCAGACTTTAGAGTAGTAAAAAAAACAGCATCAGTCGATTTATGGCGAACAATCGATAGGATCTGCGGAAACGCCTTTGCGCCCAATTTTTAACACTCTTACAGCACTAACTGTAGGTTTACATTCCGTGCAGCCAACAGCACCTTTTATGCGGCCCGACCAACGTTTGGAAACAGTAGAGTTTTCTTTCAAATTTGAGCATTTTCCCTTTCATTCTCCCTGGTCTGGAGTAATATCTCGACAGATTCCACTAAAGCAATGGCTCGATGGCGTGACAACGGCAGCAACATCTTTTTTATGTCTTCCCATCCGTAACAAAGCTGGGTAAGAAACATCAATAGCGAGCTACAAAGGCTGAAAACCGCGTAGCGGATCGAATGCGAAGGTCTGCCCTAGTTCAAGAAACAGTTGCTGATATGTTTGCTGCACTTCCTACAATGCCATGTAGTGTCTCACAGTATCTCGATGCTCCACTGGTTTTGGTTCAGAAGGTACGGATCTTGTTCTGCCCCCTATCTGCATCAGGACGATATCTTCGGAGGTTTGAAGGTCATTGCCAAGAGAGAGCTACTACACTTACTCAAGCCATGCTATGCTAGACAGTCCACAAATGCCCGTGGCTCGCAGAGCCTCTCAGTGGATTGTTGAACTACAGTACATTTTCCAACGCCTGGCAGGATGAGGCCTACGGACTTAGATGAACGTGTATCGATTTCTCTCACCCCACCACACACTCTCACTCTTGCCACGTACTCTCTCTCGCCACTCACCCAAGTCCGTTGGCCATGCCCTGCCAGGACACACGAATCTAGGCCGTGACCCTGTGACAGCCTGTGGCCTTTGCCCTGTGACATGAATAATTCAGGCAATTTGATTATACAACGAAACAGACTTGCAAGGAGGACACGATTTACATGAACTAATTGTCTGAATTATTCAAGGCTTAGGTCAAAGGCCACAGGCTGTTACAGGGTCACGGCCAAGATTCGTATGTCCCAACCTACACCCTCGGGAAGTGGACTGTACGGATGTGAACAAGGTGGTGCGAATGGAAATTTTCGCACCTTTGTGCAAAGCAACGATAAATCGGAAAGCCATGTAATGCCCAAAAGCTCTAACTAAGGTCAAGTAATTAGAAAATAGTATGACCAGACGAGGAAAATGAAGAAGGCCACTATGCAACATCATCACGCAAAACACCACGGTCTGTTTGAAGAAAATTTCCTCCGCAGATCACTGAAATTTAATATGACATCGTTTGAGACGCTGACAGTCTCACTACAGTAGGGCTGATGTAATAGGGGACGCCAGAGTTTGCTCGCTACTTTCGACTGAGCCCTAGAAAGGATGGAAAGTTCCTTACAATGATCTAAAAATCTCTCATAAGTTTGTTCTCTTAAAGGCACCATTAGAGATAAGGGAAAACTGAGATCTGGAAGTACATGTTCTCTAAAACGAACCTTCTACTTCAGAAGGGGTCACATGTGGTGAAAATCGCATTAAAAAAACGCGACTTGGGGTCTTATGGCGGCTCTGCAGCTCGTCATGCCGTTATGCCGTTATGCGCCCGGGGGAGTCGACGTGGAGAGGCGGGACAACAGTCGCGGCTGGCTGGTTCAGACTCTGGCCTGTCATCAGTCCACTCCGAGCAGAGACGCAGAGGACGAGAGCGAGAAGGGGGAATTTCGGGTTCCTATTTCTTGTTTTTTTCGCCGTTTTATGTCGTTCTTTCTCCACTGTTATATTACTGAGCACCTCTACTTTCGTAATCCCCCAATTTGTCAAAATTGCCCCTAACGGTGTCTTTAATTACTTGACCTTATTTACGATTAATGCAGATTTTGGACAGCACATGACCTCTTTGTTTTCACTCCTCGTTATCGTTTCTTGGCAGCATAGGTGTGAAAGTTTGCACTCGTCACTTCGTACCCCCTAGTGCCCTACCAACAAAGTGAGCCAACCAGACGAGGCAGCACACTTTATTGTGCTGTGCTTGACTGACGAGAGATTTGAGAGGTATCATAATTGGACATGAAAACTGGGTTTTGTGTGTTTATGTTTGTATAAGAAGAACCACCACTAGCAGAATGGTGAAGAATGATATTACACTAGCTGGATTTCAGATTAGAGATGTTTGCCCCAGATTTCTTGGGTAGTGCCTCCATTAACGCTGTATCAGCGGCGATGGATGCGACTCCTTCTGCTAAACAAATGAAGGAGCTGGTACCTTTCACTCTCTCCAGAGAGCAGCTGATTTTCAGGTTACTCGATTACGCATTACAGCATGATGCTCAGATAAGTGAATAATAAAATGAACTGCGAAAATGAATATAATGATTGAACTGCGAAGTTTCGCTTCTTCCTGTTCCTATTCTGCTGTTATCTTGAACTAATGTGTTCAAATATTTAGTCAAGGCTCCGAGGGTTACATGAGGAGCTAGAAGGTCGACAATCTAGCTGCACTCTGATTGTGCATCCATGTCCGTCTCGATTCGACGCTTGTGAACTTCTGGACAGAGCGCATTGGGCAGATACCCTGTCAGTGGAGGTGACTTATAGAAGACAACAATGATACTTCGCTTGCGTGTGTTTCCAATCTTATGCACCAACATAATATTAGGGAATGTAGAACAGTATCGCCTTATTTTACTGTCGATGCTTAGAATTCTACCGTGGGTAAGATTTCCTAAGATTTCCTCTATGAAGATCTAGCCTATTTATTTTCCTATACAGTTCAGCAGTTGATTATTTTTGGCTACCGATACGGAAGTAAGTAAAATGTACCCATTAGAAGAGGTTCAACTGCCTGTGCTAGCTATACCAGTCGCCTAAAAATAGAGTCATTTGCCGCTGCCAATCTCACCTCAACGGCGATTATTGGCGACTACTATATGTAATTTGTAAATTCGGATAGTGGGCGCAGGTGGTGTTTCATGGTGCGGGGATAAATCCCGTAACAAGACCAACCAAGCCTCCCATCCCCGCAGGGTAGGTGAATTGGCACCAGACTCGTCTGGGAGGATAAAAGCGCTGACTTGTAAATCGGCTGGCCATCGTAAGTCATTGTATAGGCCACATCACATACGCCAGCCACGACGATTCTAGGTGGGACTTGAATGTGCTGCACATCCCAAGAACGGATTGATTAACGCCAAAAACTTCAGCCTCTGAAAATTTAAATTTGGATAGTAGAAGTTTGCAAGTGCTCTTGGCCCTGCTTGCCGAGCGCAAGCAGAGTGGGTTTCGCGCTACTGATCATTTAAAGCTTGAATCAACAAACAACAACTGGACTAGGGTGCCAGAAGGTGTATCGCGTCTCGTTATTCTCATTTGCTTCTTTACCTCAGTAGTAGTTGAGTTGTTATGAGTTTCAAACACCCACTATAAGATCCTATCTTTCTACACAGCAGCTATGAGTGTGCACGCGAAAAGCATAATGTAGTTGTTGAAATCTGCCTTCGACATTCCTGTGATTCACCAATTGCTATCCGTTTGAGTACTGGTCCTCAAGGTGTATGTACCACTTCCTATTGGGTCGTTACATAAGTGATGTCGTTTTTTTTTTCAAGCATAACTTTTTCCTTTGGAATCATAAGTTTTTGCAGCATGTCATATATCATTTGAAAGAGGTTCTCCTGCCCTACAAAATGACGATTCAGTTTCCGAGTTTTTTAGAATGGGGCCGACATTTAGGCTGGCGAAGAGGTAGGTCCAGCCGACGAAAATTGGCCAAACCGGCAATCAAATGAAACACTGTTTTTCACTTTAGGAAAATCAACCAGTCATGTGTCGCGTACTTAGTCCTGACCTCTTCTACAGTTTTCAACACTTAGTTGATCAATAAGTCGTGTCGTTCTTTTTCTAGTTTTTTTTTGGAAAGCACCCACACTTATTCGAAATGGAGTTCTTTCCTTCAAACTCCTTGCTTAGAGTTGTTTCAGGAACCAATACGAAGCACTTTTTCTGCTATATAGAAAACATCTTTCTAGTTTGTTCCGGCTGCGATTCAGATTGAGTTTTGATACCATGTGATAGGGGTCCAGTTGACATTGTTCACAATTTATTTTTTCCGTGAGAAAGTTGAGGAATCTGGTCAGTGGTATTTCCCTGTTCCTACCCATCACCTGTTCCTAACATTTCACTACTCTTTCAACTGATTGATTGAGAAAATTTTCTTGCCTTGGTTCGATGAAATTGTCTAAAATCACCGAGTTGGGGCGGAAAAACTAAATGTGGCAAAAGAGCGACGTGACCTTTTGAGCGACCGACTGGTGGAACTTGCAGGGGAGGTCGGGGCCAAGTACGAAACACATGGTTGGTTAGTTTTCCTCAAGTAAAATATAGTGTTTTAATTGGTTGCCGGTTTGGCCAACTTCTGTCTGCTGGACCCACCTCTTCGCCAGCCTAATTGTCGGCGCCATCTCTACATTCTCGAGAATTCAACATGTCATTTTGTAGAACAGAAAATTTTCTTCCCAATGATCCTACTATATATAATTCGCTTAGTATGTCTGTGTGTGTTTGTGTGTGAGTCCGTCTGTGTGTCACGAAATTCATATCTCGCGTCGCAGTAAAGCTTGGACCATGAATTTTACAAGTGATGTAGGGGGTGGCAAGGGGACACTAGTGGAGGTGGGCCGAAGTTGATAGCAACTGATAAGGGCTGATAAGAAGCCGCGGAAGACAAAAGTCGCCAAATCCGTTTCGTCTTTCGCGTTGATCCGAGAGCGCTCACACTTATAGGTGTTTAGCAGGATGGGCCAGGGACATTAATGGTGGGTGACTCGCATTGATAACGGTCGATAAGATTCGAGAAGCGTAAAAAGGCTAGAGTCGTCGAATCCGTTTCGATTATCGCATTGATCCTGGAGCGCTCATACTCACAGGTCTCTTGCGGAGAAGGACGGGACATTGATGGTGGTTGATCCACATTGATAACGGTTGATAAGATTCGATAATGAGCGTAAAAAGGCCAGAGTCGTTCAATCCATTTTACCTTTCGGGTTGATTCCAGAGCGTTCATACTCACATAGTGTTTTGTGGAGTGGGACAGGGACATTGATGGGGGGGGGGGGGGGGTGATCCACCTTGATAACGGTTAATAAGATTCGATAAGGAGCATGTGAAGGCAAATGTCGTCGAATTCGTTTCGCCTTTCGTGTTGATCCAAGAGCGCCGACACTCATAGCTGTTTAGCAGGTGGACGGGCACATCTATGTTGGGTGATCAGAATTGATAATGGCTGATAAGATTTGATAAGGAGCGTGAGAAGGGAAATGTCACCAAGGCCGAATCGCTTTTGCGGTTAACAGTGGAATGTTCACATTCGCAGGTATTGTAGGGTACGGGGACCTCAATGGTATTGTTGGGTACAGTGGCCTCAGTGATTCGAAAACGGCTCACAGTGGCTGATAAGGAACCGTTAGGAATTGGATGGAATAAAATCCTTCACACCGTTTGCTACTACTATATGATCGCTCTAGCAAAAGCGTCTGAGTCTCACTACCATTGGGTGAACATATTTTATGTTCTGATATCACTCACCGATGTATCAACCGCTGAACTGCATGGCGTTCCAAAAAATGGTGCATTTCTCTTGATACTGCGATCCACGTTTATAATCATGATACAACCTATATTTGTGATAGCAAAGCAAGCGGTTCACTCGGAATCATTTTCTAATGCGGTATTGGCAGCAACACTGGGCACCGACCGCTAGATTGTGCAAAATTCCAAATAGTGAAGCATGTTTACGAAAACGATAGACATCGATAATCGGGATATGGATATGTGTAGGAATTAGATGCTCAGCAAGTGAACAAATTTTTTCCAATCGATGCATTCGAATACAAGACTATCGATCTCCAAACTATCCAAACTCCCAATGATGACCTAAACTAGTTGGCTGGCGCACACTACTGCGCGCGATTCATGTCGATAACGTGCAAAATGGGTTCGATGCAAAACGAGTGAGGCGTATTAATATCGAAAAGCTTTTTTTATCACGCCATCTTCTCTTCTTTTTTCCAGTTTTATAGCTCAGCTGAAAGCAGAGGAAAGGTAATTTCGCTCAATTCCATACACAACTGTGGACGTGCCGATCAAACCCATTTTGTACAATATTCCTATGAATCGCGCGCAGTAGTGTGCGCCCGCCAACTGGTATATGATATGCTGTCAAACTTGTGATTCTAAGGCGAGAAATTTCGCTCGAGAAAAAAAAACGACACTACTTATGGAATGGTCGTTGGAATGTATCGAACGACTCATTCTACGAGCGATCTAAGCACATTTGAGCAACATATCCTATCAGTTTGGTGTCAGTGTGCTCACTCTAAAACAACAGTTTAGTCAACCAGATTCGCCGCGATGCTGCAAAGACTCATAATGAGCGTCTAAGGTACGCCAGCTTTACACAGCAGATTGCAAGCGGCTTACTCTCCGTTTCCTCTCCTTGCCAACAAAGTTACTTGCAAATTTTTTCCGCCATGACATTTCATCGTACGTAGTATTTACGAGGGAATACAAAATTGTGAAAGAAGACTTACGTCAAAAAATAACAGACCTCCACAGTTTCCCTTGATGTTGACAACATTTACAGCAAGGTATCTCAGGTCGACTTTTTGAATTTCGACACACATATGAAGCGTTGCTTTAGTGAGATGAAGAAGAGATTCAACGTTATCTGTGGAATATCGACTAGTGTACAAAACATCTCCGGACACCAAGAAAATGTTAGTAGCATCTTGATATTGGTCAAAGCCTTTATATCTTTCCTCTGATGTAAAAGTACGCGTTATTGGCTCTTTCCCTGCGAATTCAAAGCCTATAAATACCGATGGATTGTTTCCAGCGTTCATTGAAGGTGGTCAAAAAAAAAGCCTAAGAAAGTTTCTTGTACGTAACAACCTGCAAAGATGGCAAAAGCCATGCAGTAAAAGGTCATCGGTTCTCACTTCATTCTCCTCCTCTCTGCTTCAACAATCTCAGAAAAAAAGCACATACATTGTATGAAAACCATGCTATAGTACTACTCACTCAAAAACCTCCATGACTTTATTCAGAAAATCATTTGGTGGATTTAGGACACATATTTGAAATTAGCGTCCATAAGCGCGTCGACTGCTATGTGTCTTATTGCACTCGGCCTCATTTTGATCTGGTATCCTTCCCCTGTAGCATGAAACGACTTTCTGATAATTCAGCTCGTATGTATATGCCGAAATACACAGTTCATATTCCCAAATGAGCCTTTGGAGGGGTCTGTCCATGACAATGCAAATGAACAGCAGCGATCAGGATCTCATCTCTCCAATTCATAGCCATTTTGGCCCGCTTCCATTTGCCTTTTTATCTGTTCTCTGAAGAACGGCAATACAAATCTAATTCCATTTTCACTGTCGAACTGAGCTCCTAATCGGAAAGTAAGGGGATGAGCGATTAGGCTTCAGTGCTATGGAAAGGGACTCAATGGCATAGAAAATTGGATCGCATGTAGCTACTGCGACTGCGACGCGGCGATCAAGATGGAGTGTGGTATCTTCTCCATAGCCACGGTTAATTGGTGAATTTCGGATGTGTGTTTCGTTGGTCTGTGTCAGTGGACCAACGAAAGGGCTATTGGCGTTTACCGGTTTCGCTGCGATCGCGCCATGCATGAGGTTTCCATGATGATTAAGATAAACTAGTTTTGGGTTTGAACCCAATTAGTCAGCTTTATCATTTCTCCCCTTACACTTTAGGCCCTCAGCCTGAGAAATTCTGTTGAACACTGCCTACCTCAACGAGAACTACCCCACCCCCCCCCCTCCTAGCGAACCAAATAGGACCCTCCGTTGAGGGTTCCTTAACGGAGGCTTGATTCTGGTCCTCGATTTCGAACACATATTGGATATTGTTTTGAAAGCGGTGAGCAAACAAAATACCATTATAGGCAGCACACATCTGCCTTTTAATATGCAGACGGGTGTGCATGTGGGTGTGCACGCACCCGTTTGGATGATCGCTTCGCCCATTGTGGGCTAATCCCCTCTCATTTTGAATGTTTAGGACAATATGGATATAGTTTATTTCTACCGAATTTTCCTGGTCTCAAGGCTGCGTTATGACCTAGTTATAAGTCTTGTAAAGACCGGCCACTCGAGGTGCGCTCCGCCCAAAGACTCATTCCTGTCCTGAATCCATATTCTTCACACGTTTGGAGCACATTCAAAGCCAACAATACTCTACTGCCTGAAAACGGAATATTCCAGTGCACGCCCCGGCCACCGTAAGCAAATCTTCACTTGATCTATGTGTGGTCTTTACTGTTTGTCCCATGCCCTACCCATACCACACTTGTACCCATCTTAAGAGGTCGTTTTTCATATAATACCTAATTTGGTCTACCTCACCGAGGGGCTTCTCTCGCTGAAGTATCTCGAGCCGTTAGGTGGCAAGGCTGCGTGGCGCGACCCCAGGTGGCGGATAGTGGGCTAATCGCGGACCAAAAGCTACCATGTACCTGCCCTGAGACGCAGGTGGATCCAGGGGATGGACTCTGTTTCTGCTGAGCTGGGCTGATTCATACCCTCTGTATCCATGCAGACGTTTCTTGCATACGTGTGGGGGCGTTCTATATGGTGCAGTTGGTATCCTGCATTCGGTCCAGCCAAAAGCTTCCATTCTAACAACTGGGAGGTACATGGGAGGCGGTCCGGGGTCGCCTCCAACAAATAAACCCCATTTCCACTTCGGGATAGCCTGGCTATCTACCCGGAGTATACCCAGCCCCCACAACAGAGCCCGGAAAGCTACTTGTGAGTCTCCATCTTGCTGAAAACAGCAATAAAAATGGGCCTCATTTCCCTGAACCTGAGGGAGCCCCCAATACGGAAGCGTTGGGTAGGACCGCTTGGGAGAGGCTGCTAAAATCAGGGCTACAACAGGCTGCCTCATTCGAGAAGGACTAAGATGGCGATCAGTACTTACAACGCACGAACTTCTAAATCGGAAGCGAGCATCGAAGATCTGATGATGCAAGCCAGGAAGATCAAGTACGACGTCATCGGACTGATCGAGACAAGGAGGCATCGCCCGCTATTTGCCGTGTACTAGGGTGGTGAAGAACTGTTCCTTGGAACATGCGAAGGAGAGGCGTTGGCGGTGTGGGTGTTCTCGTCAACACGCACTTGGCCATGAACATCGTTTCGTACGAGAATCTGACAACCCGAATCGGACGTTTGCGATTGGAAGGTGTGGCTTAATCCTGGCTCGGATCATCTTCGTCTCCTACGCGCCAACATCAAGCTGCGACGAGGACAATCTTGAAGCATTTCATGAGAAATTGGAGAAGTTTCACACAAAAGACCATGCTTTTTCCAAGGACATCGTCGGCGACTTCAACGCCAAGATCGGCCCTAGAAGAACGGACAATGAGCTTCACATCGGGACTTACGGAACGGAATGGAATGAGTATGGTGAAAGGCTGTATGAGTTTATTATGTCGATCAACTTCATCCATGGTAACTCACAGTTCCAGAAGCCCTCTCATCTGCGCTGGACTCGGAAGTCACCCGGTGGACAATTCCATGAGATTGATCACGTCATCTTCAATCGAATGTTTTGCCTGACCGACGTCGCTGTTGCTCCGAAATTCTACACGGGATCAGACCATCGAGTAATCCACGCAAAATTCCTCTTTTCGTTACGTGGAGAGAGAGCCGCGACATTAAAGGAGCGAAGACCCAAGCCAGTCATCAACTGGGAACACTTCGTTTCTCTCGCTGGTGTATGGGAGGATTCCGTTATCGAAAACATCGACGACGAGTACAACCGGCTCGTTAAGCATCTTCACGATTGTGCCAGGAGGGCAGAGAGTTTGAAAGTCACAAAGAGGCGCCTCTCTTCGGAAACTCTCGAGCTGATACGCCAACGTGGAGGCGCACGAGCAGCAGGCGATTACCAACTGACGTCCGAACTTGCGAAGCGATGCAGAGAGGCGATAGAAGAAGATCTCAAGGAGAGAAGAGCAGCAGTGCTGACTAAAGCAGCAGAGGCTGAGAGGAGCATTCGCAATGCTCGCCGAAGCTTCGCCAGTTATAAGACCAAAATCACCGGTCTCCGGCGTCCGGACGGCACAGTTACTGCTTCCCGAAGGGCAATGGGGAAGGTCATCTGCGACTTCTACTCGGATCTCTTCGATAGCCATGTCCAACTCTCTAGAAGTAATCCGAAGCAAGATGGATATGTCGTACCATCAGTTCTCCCTTGCGAAGTCCGACACGCCATTTCGTCGGTGAAGAATGGTACAGCACCCGGCCCCGACAGAATCAGACTGGACCAGCTGAAGTATCTTCCGCCAGTTATCGTCAAAACACTGGCCCGACTCTTCACACGCTAACTGTCGAAATGCAAGGTACCCACATCGTGGAAGACTAGCAGGACTGTGTTGCTGTATAAGAAGGGAGATCCACATGACATTGCAATTATCGTCCAATCTGCCTGTCTGTAGTCTACAAGCTTTTCACACGTGTCATCTTGAATAGGATCGGTAGAACTTTAGACAAAGGACAACCATGCGAGCAAGCAGGGTTTCGGAGAGGATTCAGTACAATCGATCACATCCACACGGTCACTACACTCATCGAACTGTCACGAGAGTACAAGTTGCCGTTATGTCTCAATTCATCAATTTGAAGAAAGCCTTCGACTCCGTGAGACAGAGCGGTTATCAAAGCCTTGGGAAACCAAGGTGTGCCTACTCAGTATATAAGAATACTTCGCGAGATTTACAGCGACTTCACGACCAGGATCTCGCCACTCTACAAGGAAGTTATCATTAACGTGAAGAGAGGGGTTCGACAAGGCGACACTGTCTCGCCTAAACTATTCAGCGCCGCTCTCGAGAACGTCATGGGTCAACTGGAATGGTAAGGAATGGGAGTGAAGGTCGGTGGCCGGCATCTACACCACCTCCACTTCGCTGACGACATTGTGCTACTAACACCTACAATCCAGCAACCAGAGCGGATGCTCCGATTTAGACTGCGAGTGTGGAAAAATCGGTGTGCTGCTCAACCTACGAAGACGATGTTTTGAGGAACGGATTGGTACCTGACGCCCCATTCACGCTCAACGGAACGAACACCACCGTGCTTCAGCTATATGTACCTTTGTCGGGAAGTCAACATGATGAACGACTTAGCACAAGAGCTGAGCAGGAGGAAAAGAGCGGCTCCGGGAGCCTTCAAGACCATCGAGGGAGTAGTGAAGAAGACGAAGAACTCCGGCTCCGCGCCCAACTCTTCGATTCCGCTGTCCTTCCTGCCTTAAAGACACCAGGAGGGGTAATTTTGGCTTACGGTAGAACAGACGTAGTGTGGACGAGCTTGAGTGGCCGCCATTGCACAAACTCGCCAATTTGACGCCTTGGCATGGTGCCAAAAGAAGATGGTTCTAATATAGATTTGTTTTTTCCTTTTAGTTTTCACTTTGTTCTTTCTTATATTGTTTCTAGGTGTACTTACGGGTCAAATAAAGTCGGGGGGGAGAGGCAAAATTTTTACCCACGTCAAAGCTTCTTTCCCTTCCTAGGGTTAGGCTAAAGCTGATGAGACCTATGCTTTGACAGATGCTTTTTAATATGGGAGGAGGGGATATCAATTTTAGCCTAAGCCTAGTAAGGGAAAGGAGCATCGACGTCGACGCAAAGTTGCGTCTCCCCCCCCCCCCCTCCGACTTTATTTGACCCTTCTGAGATTTTCAGGTATAGAAATGCACAATTAAGAAGATCTATAAGTAAACAAGTAAAATATGTCACTAGAAAATAGTAAAGAGGAAATAATTCAAAAATAAGGTTACATCAGGCCGAAGACAAGCTTCAAAATGAACGAAGCGTGGCTCGGCCACGGAAGCTTGCAGTTCGGACGGAAGCGCGCCCCCGGGCCAAATACCGTCTCACGGCGCGTTTTTCAACGCTGGTTTCGTTACACGTTGTATCTACCGAACCCATATGTTTGTTTTCAGACGCCATTGTTTTCGTAAACGTTATTCCGCCCTTGCTCCCCTCCCGGTGCCTTTAACATACGCTTCAGAGACTTGGACTCTACGTAAGCAGGAGGAGCATGCAGTCGGCGTCATCCAACGCGCTATCGAGAGGAAGATGCTCGGAGTATCCCGATACACGCAAGTGCAGAGGTGAATCCGGAGTTCCGAACTCCGTCGTCGATCAAAGATCAGGGACGCCGTCGTATTTGCCAAGGAATCGAAGAATAGATGGGCCTGACACGTCATGCGATATCGCGATGACCGTTGGAACGGAGCGGTTACCGACTGGATCCCTCGAGACGTCGAACGAACACCTGGACGACCGCCGGCCCGATGGTCAGACTTCTTTACGAAAGCTCTGTGCGAAAGGAACGAGACGTTACGTGTTCCTGGAGCCAGAAACGTTCACTGGACTGCTTTGGCTCGCGACAGGGACGAATGGAGACGTTGCTGGCACCCGCTCGAGGCTCTCGATGAACCACGGGACGACAGGTGACAGGTGACAGGTGACCTAATTTGGTGACAGACGGAGGGATGAGGAAAACGACGAAGGGACGGACAAAGGGACGAACATACAGACAGACGAAGCGTTTTATATATAGTGGGGATTACCCTATGGAAGCAGCAAACGCTTCCATGGTACATTGTGGAATTGCCTTGGACCATTTTTTTTGTTTGTTTCGTTTCTACATTTTTTGTTTCGTTTGAGTCTTCTGTTTTGCTGATGGCTTTCCATCCAATTCACAGCTTTTCTTGTTTTTTTTTCGATTGAAAGCAAGTGGTCCGATCACCCTGACAACTCAAGAGGTGCTCGTTATCCGCTACAACATTCCCTGGCAAGTGCTATTGCGCAAAGTGGGTCCACACTGGCGCGCGTGGAATCGCTGAAGTCGTTAGAGGTGTTGCTACAAAGTTCTTGTGACGGAGCGTCTCGAACATCACAGCTGCGATTGAGATATTATCGTAAGTTCTCGGTACAACGCTGACGATTTAAAGGCACATTCCAGGATTAATTGGGATATCATGTGGATGGATAGTTCGACCCAAGCCACGTAGGCTGTTCCTTTACCGAGGCGTGGATGTCAGTTCCTGGGGCGTGCAGAGCCAAAGAATCTAGCGCATAAGCTTAATCCCGCCCACCCCAGCCGGGGGTGTGCTGCAAGTGTTCAGGTGCCTAGAGTGGGGTTAGGTCACTCAGTAGTGGGTTTACTTCACGAGGCGATCGGTTTACTTCCAGTTTCAAGATCTTGGCTATAGCTGGTCTGCCTATGTCAAAGATAAGAGTCGAAGAGTAAAGGCAGACACCCGGCTGGGGTGGGCGGGGCCGAGCTGTTGCGCTGGATAGATTCTTTGGCTCTGCATGCTCTAGGAACTGACACCCACGCCTCGGTTAAGGTACAGTCTACATGGCTTGGGTCAAACTATCCATCCACGGCAGGAGATGTGATATCCTAATAATCCTGAAATGTGCCTTTAAGCTTTCGCACATGGGATGCGGAGGAGTTCATTCGTATCAATTTGTACACACCCAAGTGTAGGTAGGTGCGACTGTTGCTATTAATTCCCTATCCACAGCCCCCTGAGACATTGCGGCAAGCGCTAGCTCGTCATACTCCATTCCTACTCCCAACAGCTTATCGTTACTCACATTTGGAAGGCGTTGCCGCACCAATACGATGGACAGCTCGTAGGGTGTCAAACATGCACTTACGTATATGACTGTGTCGTGACTTCAAGCCAGCTGCACAAATCCTTGCGCGAGGCTGCAGCTATAACGCGATTCATTTGCTGATTCCACCTTTTAACTTATATACTACTTGAAAAAATCAGAGTCTCAACGACGCTTTCACTCGAGCGATGGTTGCCGTTCAGGTACGCAAATACGTTAGCAGACACTTAGCTGGCTGCACATAGTAGATAATGGAGAAGTGGATGATGGTTTCGACCAGGTCCTACAGGTTGAAACGAGGTCCGAGGTGAGTGATGCGCTTCCATGAAGTGGAGCTTCCTCCTTGCATTTTCCACTTGTTGATTCCAACCGCATATGATTGGTTCCAGAGAAGCGGTGCTATTGCACTGAGAAGGGCATCCCACCATGAACATTATTTTTCTCTGAGCCTAGAGGGAGGCGCCACCTCTTCTCCCCTACACTGAGGCTTGAGATCACTCCAGGGTGTTCAGATGCGCGAGTTTTTATAACGCTCTTAGCCCTTCATTGCGATAGCACGAAAAAAGCTTAAGACTTTTGCCATCTGAGCAGTTCGATATAGATACATAGTTTCTATTGGTTATAGAAAAAAGTCTCACGGAAAGTATCAAGTGGTCTTCGATTCCCAAATGTTTTGCTGAGAAACAGAGTAAACAGAATAACTGTCGTACGTAAGTAATCATGGCTGCTGGAAGAGAATGTTTGTTCGTGTGTCTGAAACATGAGACACTTTAGAAATGCCAACGCACAAACTCCCTTCAAAAAGTGAAAAACACAAACCATATCAGACGAAGATTGCTTTACAACTGAGCTCACCGAAGGTCATTAGAAACAGGAGGAAATGCGATCACTTTCAGACCACCATTCTTCATGAGTGGTGCTTATCAGTGGTCGTTGGTTTTTGGTAGTGCTGACTGTGACCCATACACTATATCTCACAGCGACTCCACCTCCAGATTTACCCCTCGTGGGTGGAGTAATGTACGATGTACCGTGGGCATATTCATCTCACTGTTCTTAATTTCTCGTACAATTTCTGTCCAATTTTTGACATTAGACAAAGACCAGTGCTGGCTGATCAGACGCTTGCCGGTAATGACGATTGCATCATGATTAAGCCTCTATAGATTGGAGAATTGAGTGTGCTACTGCTACGAGGTCGAGCTGAGTGTCACACGCTAGAGCAACGCCTTTTACCTTTTCATGAAGGCACCTCTGTGGCGTTTAAAGGTTCGATGGATAAGCGCTCCGTAGGAGGTGTAAAGAAGAGATTTGCGCATGTGTGTGCATTCAGTTAACACCACAATACACATGTCAGTCCACTGTCAATAGAATGGTTAAGAGCTTGTTGTGACCCCGGTTTAGAAAACAAAGAAGGCAGCAGATCCATTAAGACAATAAATAGAATAAACGATGAGGAAAACAGTGGCTTCATATACAGACCTAAATGGGCGATCCAGATCAGTGGACATGATCATTTACAGTGATCTTGATCCCTTCGTGCAAATCAATGCATGCAGTGATCCAACACCTCCCTCCTAAGACGAACGCTACTAGTACATGCTTTCTTCCTCGGACGAGTCGGAGGGCGTTTTCTCAGCTCGCCATAGTGTCGAGTTCGCACGCCGGCAGATGGGGTCACGAAACCGTACTCGTCCGATACCCTATTCCGGTACGGCGTCGGCACACCGGCGTCCATACGCGGCTGTAGCGGGAAGTCTCTTCATGATTTCGATAACGCCGCTTAGTCAGGTTCTAGGACACAATTTATCCGCGTGTCTTCTCAAAGTTGGCCATCGATCTGAATATCGTGAATACATCGTCCTCAACGAAACCTCATACATGCACTCTTTTATCTTTGGTACCCGGCGCGACAGTCCAGGATCCACACAAGGTCATTTGGCTCGAATATTTTCGGGCGCGCACCATAGTAATCATCCTACCGCTCAGTATGTGTATGTGTTTGTCCGTCTGCCTGTCACGAAATTCATGTCTTGCGTCGCAATAAAGCTGGGACCATGAATTTTACAAGTGATGTAGGCGATGGCAAGGGGAAGCTAATGATGGGAGACCGGCCGTGATAATAACTGAAGAAGGCTGATAAAGACCCTCGAAAGGCGAATGTAGTCAAATTCGTTTCGCCTTTGCGGTTAATCCCATAGCGCCGATATTCATAGGTATTAGTGTTGAGACAGCGACATCAATGATGGGTGACCCGCATTGATAACGGTTGATAAGGTTTGACTAGGAGCGCAAATAGGCTAGGGTCGTCGAGTCCGTTTCGCTTTTCGCATTGATCCTAGAGCGCTAACACTCATAGGTGTTTAGCAGGATGAGCCAGAGACATTAATGGTGAGTGGTCCAAATTGATAATGGTTGGTAAGATTTGATAAGAAGCATGAGAAGACAAATGTCGTCAAACTCGTCTCGCATTTCGCGTTGATACAAGAGCGCTGCCACTCATAGGTGTTTAGCAAGGTGGAACGGAACATTAATAGTGGGAGATCCAAGCTGATAATGGTTGATAAGATTTAATTAGGAGCGCGGGAAGGGAAATGTCACCAAGGCCGGTTCGCTTTTGCTGCTTACAGTGAAATGTTTACATTCGCAGATATTGTAGGGCATGGGACCTCAATGGTGTTGTTGAGTACAAGAACCTCAGTGGAACTGATTACGGCTTACAAGCTGATAAGAACCGTTAGGGAATGAATGGGAATGAAATGAAATCCTTCACATCACTTGCAACTATACTATACGTCCTCTTTAGCAAAAGCGTCTGATGCCCAGTGTCATTGGGTGAACGTATTTTGTTTATGTTCTGATATCATTGGCTGTTGTATAGACCCCTGAATTGCCTAGCGTTCCAAAAAAAAAGGTGGATTTCTCTTGATGATGCGATCTACATTGATAATCATGATACAACCTATATATGTGATAGCAAAGCAGGCGGTCCACTCGGAATCATTTTCTAATGCGGTGCAACATTGGGCACCCTAGACTATGTAAAACTCCAAGTATAGTTAAGCATGTTCACGAAAACGATAAACATCGATGATCGGGATATGGATCCACAATGTGTAGGAATTAATGCTCAGCAAGTGAACAGATTGTTGCCAATCGGTGCAATCGAATACAAAAGTACCTATCTCTAAACTATCCAAACTCCCTTTCCTTCTCAGTATCGGACATTTCCACATTATCTACCGGCTGATTCGCGCAGTACTGTGGCATGTTCAAGCTGTGACTGATGAAGGTCTTATTCCTACTATGTCTAATTGGCTAAGTGTGTCTGTTGGTGTGTGATTGTGGGCTTGACCGGATCACACATGAAGGGATGCGAAATGAGATTGATCGAAATCGATCGACGGAAGGACGAGATTGACAGAAAGGATATTGTTCCCTTTTTCGCTTTGCGAATCCCTTGTTTCTGCAAATCATTTGAATGATAATACCGATCGATTGACATCGATCGAACCCAATCAGCACGCTTCCATGTGTGACGCGCGCAGTAGTTTGCGCAAGCCCAACTGGTACTACTATTATTGGCTGAACGTGTCTCTTGGTTTGTGTTGTGTGTGCATGTGTGTCTGACCGGAATTTTTATCTCAGGTCGCAGCGAAGGTGAAATTTTGAATTTTACAACTGATTGAGGGCTAAGACGAGTATCCGAGCGAAAGTCAACTGAGTAGGATAGACGCTGATGGGAACTGATAAGAAGCGTTGGAAGGCAGAAGTCATCGAATTTTTAGCACTTTTTTCGCGTTGACTCTCCAGCGTTGACATAGATGTTTTGCGGTTTGAAACGGGGACAAAAGCCGCGTTCAAACTTTGCCCACCGGCGGCGGCGGCCGCCACCGACGACGGCGGCAATCCGGTAGTGAGTTCCGTTTGTTAAATTTTGACCCATTCATACTATATTATGGCGACGACAGAAAGCAGTGGAGGGGATTTTTTGTTCTTTCAAATCCCGCTGAAATTGCATCATCCACAGTGCAGGCCTAAATAGCTGCCTTTCGGCATATTGTTTTGAACGAATCAATTTGTACATCTTCCAACAGTTCCAAACGATATCACAAATTTCAGAGAATGTCGTGCTGAAAGCAGAAACAAGCGCAGCAGCAGGTATTGAGTGCCCCATTGACTACGTTTCTCCCAAAATCTTTTGGGCTTCTTTTTTCTTTAGTTATTGTCATTATTATTTATTTTATTACTGTTCGCCTTTATCGAATAGCGATTTATACTGCTATGAGCTCCTTCAGTGATCTCAATTTTGTTGTCAAATGATCGCGATGGCTATCTGCAAGTGACCAGGGGCATCGACGGAGGTACAGACACTACGGGAAGGTACGGGACCATCGCGCACTATAAAACATCTCCATTTGTCATAGGATTATGAAAAAAGGGTGGACAGATCTCTTCTAAGGTGGAAATTTCAGCTGTCTTATCTTTTGCTTTACGTTTTAATAAACCTCGTTTCACTTTGCCGAATATCATGAAAACAAAAAGGGAGCAAAAAATCAACCGCAAAGGATCTTGGCGTTGATATGACACAGCAAACTAAACGTTTCATAGCTTGTAGACACTCTAATCAACATATTGTCTTCCTGCTGCCCTTTCACGGCTCCAGGTTTTAGATGCGCCCATGTGTAATAGATGATTTTTTCGTAGGTAACCGAGCCTCCCAATTGTCAAGCAGAAGAATTTTCCGTAGATGTGCACACACTGCTCTCAAAGCTCGAAGAAAAGGGTTCCATTGAAGGCTAACTTTTTCAACGTAGCTACGTAGGGGTACATGCTATTTATTATTCTTCTGCACATTTATGTTGAATCGCAAAAATGGTCTTATTGCCTACTTTCGCGCATTGTTTATCACTTACGGTTCTCAATGTGATAGATGCCTTCTTTAATGAATATGGTTATTTTCCATGCTTGAGACATGGTATAAAATGAATTAGGTCGAGTACATTTTTTAACACGCAACGATTATATATCAAAAGCGCTCTAAAATTGGAGGTCTGCCCATCGGCCTATTGACATCTCGCGATCTCCAGTCGGTGACTGCTCGCGTCCATCGTCCGTCAGTCCTCCGTTGAATATGTCCGGCCCATTTGTGCTTGCTTCGGGCCATGTACTCGAGCGGGTCTGACAGTCCTGCTCTCTTGCGCATGTCCTCGCTGCTCAGTCCTTCATTCCTCTGTCGGTGAGTGGTGCATCCAAGCAGGTGTCTCTCCATTGCGCGGTGGGCGGCTCTGATGCGGCTTAGTCCTATGGGCAGACCTCCGATACGCTGGGCAGATTCTATTCGACAAACCACAAGACTGTTCTACCGTTTCAGATGCGACTCCAAACCGTGGCCAACTGCAGCGAGGGACCGCGATCTGTGGCGGAAGATGGGCTCCGCGCCGACAGGCCGATAGGAGCATCCAAGTATCCAACTAAGTAGCTCTAAAATTGGAAAGGATTCACCGATTCGTAAAGTTAGTTGAAAACGGAGCTGAGCGAGTAAAGTAACAAATGACAGAATTATACCCTAAACATAATATAAAAGAACTGCACATAACCGTTTCAGAGTAGAAGTAATTGCACCGGGTCATGTTGTCCCGGACACAATACATACCTGAGTATCACGCGTGCGATGGCGAAATGCTTAGCATGGCTGTGTGATAGTCGTCTTGAGAGCCAGCAAAAGCTTTTATATTGTCTCTGCTAGTGTTCCGAGGTCGCACGTTGACGCCTATCTACTCATTTGCATTTCTATGCGGGATGCAAGCAACACGACGAAGGTCCACATGGAATGAAAGGCAGTGTGCTTAATTCCTCGTCCGAGTAGCTGGGTTTCGATACAGACTTATTTCGAAATAAGAAATGATAAGCTAGGAATTACTTCCTGCTTGGAGCACATCTTCGTCAGGAGCGTCCTCATTCGCCAGTTTCGTTAGGAACGACACTGAAACGATACCGAAAGGCAGCTATTTGGGCCTGCAATGTGGATGATGTAATTGCTGTGAGACTTATCGGTAGCGAAAAATCCAATTGACTGCTTTCTGTTAGAGGCAAGAAGCACAACCGCAAAATAACAATCACTACATTTCCGAGGAAAGCAGCAACAAATATGAAACATCAACATACCTGATAGAAGTCCCCGAGAGTCAAGCTATCTCAATCTCAACGCATCTCCTACGTTCATTGCAGTGCAACTTGAAATATACTATAACTTGAAACTCGAAATATATAACATATATAACTATATGTAACTTGAAATATATACGCGGCCTAACGGTGGCTGCCTAACTCAATAGCAGTTGACAGGATTCGATAACGAGCACTGGAAGGCAGATCGCTGAATCCCCATGGAGCGGTGATCTACTTTCTACATATGTGTGGTAGATCCGTATGCCAGTTATCGATGCTTATCGTTCCTGTGAACATGCACCACTATTTGGAATTTCACATAGTCTAGCGGTCGATACTCAGTACTGTTGGTAGCACCGCGTGAGAGAATGAATCGCCTGCTTTGCTGTCACAATTCTAGATCGTGTCTTGATCATCCACGTAGATCGCAGTATCGAAAGACATGCACCATTATTTGGAACGCTAGACGATTTAACGGTTGATACATCGGCAGCAGATATCAGAGCATGAACAAAGTATGTTCACTCAATGGTACTGGGCATCAGACGCAAGTACTACAGCAGTCGTATAGTAGTGTGAGCAGTGTACCGAGTTCCACCCTTCCCCATTTCTCATGGTTCTTATCACTCCGTGTAAGCCGTTATCAGTAGTCGTCATTAGGGTCGCCGTACCCTGTACCTCTAAGTGTGAACATTCCACTGTTAGCCGGAAGGGCGAAACGGATTTGGCAACATTAGCCTTTCGACGCTCCTCATCGAGTCTTATCAACCGTTATCAGTTTAGATCACCCAACGTTGATGTGCCCGACCCACCCTCAAAATGCCTATGAGTGTCGGCTGAGTGTCGGCGCTTTAGGATCAACCTAAATGGAAGAACGAATTTGGCGACATCCGCATTTGGAGGTTCCTTATCGAATCTTATCAAGTGTTATCAGTTTAGATCACCCACCGGTGATATGCCCGTCCCAACCTTCAGAACACCTATGAGTGTCGGCAGTCTAGGATCAACACGATAGGTGAAAGGAGTTCGCCGACATCCGCCTTTTGACGTTCCTTATCGAATCCTATCAACCGCTATCAGTTTGGATCACTCACCGTTGATGTGCCCGGCCCACCGCTCAAAACGCCTATGAGTTTCGGCAGTCTAGGATCAACCCGAAAGGTGAAAGGAATTTGGCGACATCCGCCTTTTGCCGCTCCTTATTGAATCTTATCAAGCGCTATCAATTCGAATCACCCACATTTTATGTGCCCGTCCCACCCCTCAAAACACCTATGAGTAAGGGCGCTCTAGGATCGACCCGATGGATTTGGCGACATTAGCTTTTCGAGGCTCCTTATCAGCCTTTATCAGCTGCTATCACTTTCAGTCCACCACCGCTGGGATCCCCTTACTACCCCCTATATCATATCTGAAATTCAGGATCCTATGTGAATCTCCGGTCAAACAGACACACACACACCAACAGACACACTTAGCCGATTATATAAAGTAGGATAGCAGAGGTCAGCTATAGACCGCTGAACTTCATTGAGTGAGCGTAATATCAACAGAGAAAAACAGCATGGCTGAAATTCTGACTGGAGGATTTTTAGTGGAAAAAGTTCGGTTCGATGGGGCTATGGTAGCTAGCCAGATATAAGTGAAAGGGAATGACTGTAACGTTTTCAAAAGTCATATGTAGTATTGCAAATCAAAAGGAACAGTTATAATAATGAATAAAGAATTAAAGGCACAGTTCACGATAATTTTCGTGCCTCGTCCCGCTCCACAAAGACCCTAGGAGCGCTAAAGAATAGAAGTGTGAAGAAAAAACGGGGAAACTTTCCGAAAACCTTAAAAATGAAGTGTTTCTGACCCTTGGATTCGACGAGTTTGCAGCTCAAAAGCAAGTAATATTTGCACAAGTTTTTACGTGATAATATCCGATAAGGTTGTTTTTACAATGGGAGTATTTTATCATTTCTTATCGCTGTCGCTGTCATACCCTCACTCACATGAAAGCCACCGCTTACCAGCTGGTCGAATGGAAGATGGGTGTGGGCCATTTTGAGACGGTGGCCGTAATCTTATCTACATGTTCTTTACGCCTTCAGCATTCACCCTCGCGCCGCGGTGATGGCACACGCTTTGCCCCTGTGGAAGGGGTTATCTACTCGCTGATGGAACCAAGGTATTCATATTATCGTGAAATGTGCCTTTAAATTAGAGTTGAATTATCGAAGAGCAAGTGTTAACCCACCTTACCTACAATGGCATACTATTATTAACCAGTTGGCTAGCGCAGATTACTGGGCGCTTCATGGCGATGTTGTGCAAAATGGGTGTGTTCGGCCCGACCACAGAGGAGCGGAGATTTCCTTCCCTCTGCTTTCAGCTGAGCTATTGAATTGCAAAAAAGACAGAGAAGATGGCGTGATAAAAAAGCATTTCGGCATCGGTACACTTCAATCGCTTTGCATGGAACCCATTTTGCACGTAATCCACATGAATCGCGAGCAATAGTGTGCGCCAGCCAACTGGTCATCATTGGGAGTTTGGGTATTTTGGAAATCGATAGTTTTGTATTCAATTGCATCGATTGTAACAAATAGATCACTTGCTGAGAATCTAATTCGTACACATTGATGTTAGGCCATATCCCGCTTATCGATGTTTATCGTTTTCGTTAACATGCTTCACTACTTGAAATTTTACATAGTGTAGCGGTCGATACCCAGTGTTGCTGCAAGTACCGCATTAGAAAATGATTTCGAGTGAACCGCTTGCTTTTCTATCACAAAAAATAGGTTGTTTTATGATTATCAATGGAGATCGCATTATCAAGAGAAACGCACCATTTTTTGGAATGCCAGGCATTCAGCGGTCGATACATCGGTCAGTGATATCAGAACATAAACAAAAATATGTTCACCCGATGCCACTGCGCATCAGACGCTTTTGCTAAAGCGGTCGTACAATGTTAACAAGGATTTCACCCCATCCAGTTCCTAACGGTTCTTATCAGTCACTGTAAGCCGTTATCAGTTTCACTGAGGATTCTGTACCCAACAGCACCATTGAGGTACCCGTACCCTACAATGCCTGCGATATGAACATTCCACTGTTAGCAGTAGAAGCAAGCCGGCCTCGGTGACATTTCCCTCTCTCACGCTCCTAATCGAAGCTTATCAACCATTATCTGTTTGGATCACCCACTATTAATGTCCCCGTCCCACCCTGCTCAACACTCATGAGTGTCAGCGCTCCTGGATCAACGCGAAAGGCGAAACGAATTTGACGACTCTAGCCTTTTTACGCCCCTTATCGAATCTTATCAACCATTATCAACTTGGATCACCCACCATTAATGTCCCTGACCCACCCTGCTAAACACCCATGAGTGTCAGGGCTCTTGGATCAACGCGAAAAGCGAAACGGATTTGACGACTCTAGCCTTTTTACGCTCCATATCGAATCTTATCAACCGTTATCAATGCTGGTCATCCGCCATTAATGTTCCCGTCCCATCCCGCAAAACACCTATGGGTGTCAGCGCTTTAGGATGAGCCCGAAAGGCGAAACGGATTTGGTGACATTTGCCTTCCGAGGCTCCTTATTAGCCCTTATCAGTTGCTATCACTTCCGGTCCACCACCGCTGAGGTTCCCTTGGCACCCCCTATATCACTTGTGAAATTCAGTGTCCCAGCTTTGCTGCGACGCGAGATATGAATTTCGTGACAGACGGACAAACACACACAGACACACACACAGACATACTGAGCGAATTATATATAGTAGGATCTCGATGAAATGTTGTAGAAAGCCCGTAAGGGAACCATAAAGGAGAATAGATTTACTTAAAGGCACAATTCACGATAATTTTCGTGCGTCGTCTCGCTCCATAAGGACTCTGGAGGTGCTGAAGAAAATATAAGTGAAGAAAAAGCCAAATAATCCTTTCAAAAACCATGGTATTTAGGTGCCCCTGACCTTTGGCTTCGACGAGTCTTCAGACCAGAGGCAAACATTTCGACAAGTTCTTGCGTGATAATATCATCCGATAAGATTGCTGTTCCTATGGAAACTTTCCCTATATTTTCTTATCGCAGTCGATATCATATCTCTTATACACGTATATGCCACCGCTTCCCTGCTGGCAAATCGTAAGATGGGTGTGTGTAATCTTGAGGCGGTGGCCGCCATCTCATTTACGGGTTCTTCACGCGTTTAGCACTCATCTTCGCGCCGCGGTGATGGCACACATATTGCTCTCGTGGAGGCGGCTATCTACTCGGGGATGGAATCAAGATAATCATATTATCGTGAAGTGTGCCTTTAATACTTAAAATATGAGTTACTATGGACACAAGCTTGATTCGGCAGTTGGAGGAGAAGTTAAATACGAATATTTAAACAGGTTTTCGAGCAATCCACGTACAAGTTTGTACTTTTCTGTTATGCCAACGAGGTTGTTAGGTGGAATATTTATTTGAGGCCTAACGTTTCGACCAGATCGTCTTCCTCAAAGGCCTAAACGTGGCTCAAGATTTGAGATTCTATCCACTACACCACCAAACGCCTCATCCCTCTAGCGGTTCTGACGAAACATCGAGGAACCGCCGGAGGAACCCCGTACGAAAGTACTAAACTCACCAGTCCACCACCACGAGAGTGGGACGCCGCCACTCCGTGTCAGTTGTCGTCAGTGAATGAGAGATGCCATGCTGTCCTTATACATAGTATAATGGAGACATGCATGTCTCCCTCCTCATATCAGTAGCTCGCAATGTGGCGCAATGGCAAGAGATCATTCGTAATGGATAAGCACTCATTTCGGTTGTTCATACTTGGATTTCTTGCAGAAATCCAAAGCGCTTCGAGCACTTTCCTGGCTGAAATCTCAGTCTCGCATGCCAGAATACTGCACTTCACATCAAAGTCGTTTCCGTCATGCTCATCAGTCAGTACATCATCAGTCAGTACAAACTAATATCGATGCCGAGGTTCTACGAAGAGAGAAGTTGGAATTTGCCACGTACAAGTGTTTCTTCTTACGAAATTTTTGAGCTTTAATGTTTCTAATGCCTATACGGTACTAATAAGCTTGCATGATTCATTAGCAAAACTATAATCCGGTTCGCTTTCTGCAACCTATTGTACATTTCATAAAAGTAGAAGTGTTTAGTCAGTACTACAATGAACCTGCCTTAAAGAATCCGGCAGGGGTAAATTTGGCAAATTGGGGGATTAGGAAAGTAGAGATGCTCAGCATTATAGCAGTAGAGAAAGAACGACATCAAACGGCGATTAAACCGAGATATAGGCAACCGAAAATCCCCCTTCTCTCTCGTACTCTGCGGCTGTAGCCGGAGTGGACTGAAAACAGGCCAGAGTCTGAACCAGCCGGCCGCGATTGTTGTCCCCCCCCTCTACAGCGACTCCCCCGGCACATAACGACATGGCGTGCTGCGGGATCGTCATAAGATCCAAACCGCGTTTTTTAAATGCGGTTTTCGCCACATATGACCTCTTCTGAAATAGAGGGTTTGTTTTTAGAGAACATGCACTCCCAGATCTCGGTTTTCCCTCACCCTTACTTGTGCATTTAATTTTTTCCTCTATATACATTACACTCAGTTAACGAAGTTGAGCGGTCTATAGATGACCTCTCCTTGTTAACTACTTTCTCGCAAATGAGGTGCGAGGAATAATTAAAGACAGTGTTAAGGGTTATGTGGGCTATGAGGAATCTTCAAGAGGAGCCATTCATTCAAAAACTACGAGTCTAGAGAGCCTATTTGCGGAAATCCCCCTCGAAAGGCACGCCTCGGAGCTGTGGCAGTGGCGGCCTTTTCAGCTCGGGCCGCCTTACTTAGCTCGACCCGCCTCCTAGCGACTGATTGACTGGGGTGGGAATGGAAGGTAGCGCGGCCCGCTTTCTCAGTTTTGGCTTGAAGCGCACTCCAGAAAAAGGATGCTTCCTCATTTCCGAACATCCCTTCGTGTTTAGGACATGGCAACACGTCAAAGGAAAATTCGTCCGGACTACCCGCCTCTTCACGGGAAGGCTCCACGTCGGGAATCAACGGTGGGGAAGGGTCCTATTTCTCAGGTCTTTGACCGTTTCCATCCGTTATTTCTACAGTGTCCTGTAACTGGGCATCTCGACTTTCAAATTCACTACTTCTTTCACTTTTCTGCCTAATTTCCCCAAACACTGCCTCGGAGCTCGTACATGGGGTGCGAAGGAGGTCATTCGTACCAGTGTATACACACCCTGACGGACCGATATCGAAGAACTTCACATCTTACAACTCCACATTGTGATAAGCGAAGTACTGAGCGCTAACACAACTAGTATCTCTACAAATATCTGTCATTGCTCGAAATCTACCTAATTTACCAGTCGGAACATCCCGCTGGCATTGATTTCGGTGTGCAAACTATACTTATTCACTGCGCATTTAGTGCTTGAGCTTACTGTCTAAAGATAATCTAGTCATCTACCATTACATATCGCTTCTTGAGGTCTAGATGACTTAGGGATTGGTACCTCCTGTTATTATAGACGACGATCAACGTTAATGAGACACATACGAAATGGGGTCATCCATTGATCATTTGGCACTTGGACTGTAGAGGTCGCTACTAAAAGTTTAGACAGTTAATGATCGGTAGTTTGGATCCGATTGCATCAATTGGTAACTCTTTATCCAATCACTGAGCATCTGATCCTTGAATTCTGGCCATTTTTGTGAGCATGCACCACTTGGTGCATTTGATATCAAAACCTAAGCAAGTAATGCTCGCCCAGCGGCCTTTAGTATCACAACTTTACCTGTAGTGGTCGTAGGGTGATGGTTAGCGGTGTAGGGGATTCCTCATTCAGCTGCCAGTGGCTCTTAACAGCCCTTATTATTATCGGGATCGATCAGACCATTGAAGTGTCCGTACCACTCCTTACAACAGCCATTAGTGTGAACACTCCACTGTCAGTTACGAACGCGATCTCCTGCCACACTTGTCTTCTTCCGTTCCCTGTCGAATATTATCAACCGCTACAATCAAGTTCACCTACCATTGTTGTACCTATCGCATTCCGCAAAACACCTATGAGTGTCAACGCTTAAGAGTCAACCCGAGGGGCGCCACGACTCTGATGACGTTCGCCTCCCGCCGATTCTTATTAGCTCCCATCAGCTTCTGTAACTCTCGGTTCACCATCACTCGGGTCTATGTCCCATCTCCCACACCTCCTTTACAAATCAAGATCCCAGCTCTGCTGCGAATTGAGATATAAATTTCTGGTCAAACACACAAATATACACAAAACACGCACAAACAAACACATCAGTCAACGCACTCAGTCGATTACAGTAGTAGGACACTTTCTGCAGGGTGCAACAGGGGCATTCACGGTGAGTGATCCGAACACCGAACGTCAGCGTCCCAGTGCTACCTCTTCGAACAAATGTAGAATTCAGCGCTCCACTATCTCTATCACCCCACTCCAGATGTGAATTTCCGTTCAATTAGGCTTATAAACACACATACTAGCAAACAGACTTTGTTTGTCTTCGAATCATATCACATCATAAACACATAATCAAACTATTATCATGAATTAGAATTCTCTGCAGTGATAGCAGAATAAACGAGCTTGAAATGATGAAAGGGGTGCTATTGCATACAATTTTCTACTTAACACGGCATCATGTTTTCATCGACCCATCTTTGCGTGGAATCGAGGCAGATGAAAACCAAAAATAATAAAATCATAGTAATAGGTCTCAATGAATAGTTCAAAATTTCTTCTATTTGAGAAGATACTCCTTCCGAGGGATACTCGCTCCCTACGCTTCCACGTCGCATGAGAAGGCAGCTGCTCTGTAATGCGATTAATTTCTCTATTCAAACTTGTGTATCTGCTTTGAACGACATTGCGAAACATCACAGTACTTTTTGAGCGCATCGTGGGTTCTGGATGTTATGTTATATCGTGACATACAAAATGCCACTACTCTAACTGGAATGCACTACAGCTATAACCATATGACTTAAATACTTACATATATGTATTTCGCTCAACCGATGGTATGAGTCGAAGAATTACAAGAAGGTGCGAGTATTTTAAAAGGTCTCATTGACGGATTTAGATATCTCTCTTCACCATTATTTCTTTACATTGTTGTGTTTCATTACACCACCAATTGTGTCTACCAAAATGATATTTCTCATCGATAAGAGTGTAATAGTTGCAGCGCGCTCAAATCTGAAGCGTTTATACAATACCGCTCCTAATTTCTGCCAAATAAACGTGTCGTCCGCGCTCGACACGTTTATTTGGCAGAAATTAGGAGCGGTATTGTAGATCTGAGCAGAAGCGCAAATGGTGGTTGCATTAGGTTGCATTGATTGATTGCATTAGACTGAGTTCCTGTTGTTTTCTCTCATGAGATAGTCAAGTCAGATTTTACCAAACGCACTTTGAAGGTGCTTGCGCACAGTTCCCGCTTGAAGGCAGTGATATTGGTAATTTAAAGGCACACCTCGCGAAAAAATGTGAGAGCTATCGCGCGTGTTACAGGATGTAGAGGCCGTGGTTTAGCCACTAGTAAAGAGAAATGAATAGAAACCCCTCCAAACCACCAAAATAAAGCTCACTGCCCTCAGTGCTCGTACGAGTACTGGAGATTGTAGAAGAGCTTCTCCTCGATGATATCGCGCAAAATGCTACGATATCACCTATTCTTCCCTGCTGAAGCTACCTCCGCTAGTGATATCGCTGCCTTATCTTGTCTAATCGCAAGTTTCCCTCTCGTCTAAGCCGGGTGTGATTCGGCTCGGTGGGCTCAACTCGGCTTAGGTCAACCAGACCGTGCGCGGCGAGGGTGAGCTGTGGCGCCGCGAAAAAGGTGCAATCTTTACAAATATCCAAGGGTCTACCTGCTCTGAGAAGGTAAGAACCACTCTGATTATCGCGCGGTGTGCCTTTAATTGTTTTGTAGTACGACAATGGAAGAAAAAACGGAGTTGAACGGCCAACAGCCCGTGAGACAAAACAAACTCCTTCAAAATCCTGTAGCTCAGCGCTAGGGGTAGCCGGGATAAATAAGGCGGCAGCGGCGAAAAGGTACGTCTATAGTACAGCTTGCGGCGCTCTTAACCGGCTATTCTGTTGCAGGTAGTCACCTTAGGCTTCTCCTTTTTATTTGGATGATTCACTTAGAGTTCCTCATGAAACTATTTCCCACCATTATTGTCTTTATGCTATGCTGGTACACGAATGGCTTTACGTGCAAAAAAAATTGGGCAATTTGTAGTCATTAGTAAGAAAGGCTATAATGCCGCGATTTGTAATCCTATGGCTTCACGAAATAGGGTCAAACGTGTTGATATCATTGGGGCATTGAATGATATGAGTGAGTGTGGCAGACATAATAACAAAGTTGAAAAACCGCTACCGAAAGCAGCAAGTTTAGTGTACACCTGAGGAGCATATCCTTGAAGTTTTCAAAGTTGGTCGATATGCAGAATACATGAGGCAACATGACTTGCAGTTTTTAAGTACAAAGAATTCCTATTTAATATGAAGAAAATTTTGCGCAATTTGATGCAGCTCTGAGGATATCAGCACCATTTCGGTGTTGCTCTCTCTAGATGGTCGCTTGTCTATGATTCACTTCCACATGCAGGTGCAGCCAGAGCGGTTCCCCAAATAATCCTGAAAACATCTTCCAAATCGATTTTTCCCAACTGGATGGGATAAGCACAAAATTTTACCCATCCCAAAGATAAGAAAAAAAGAATACGAACAATAGTGCCCGTCTTCCGCCTAGCTCGTCTTTATTGTGATCGAATCACCAACTCCTGTACCTACACGATGCTCACAAGGCACTTTGTCACAACCTTTGTAGTGGATATGATATTCCTGCAAAGATTCCCTGGAAAAGGGGGTCAGTTTTTAAAAGAGCAGAGAACTTTGGAGGCGTCCTTGAAGGCCTCCAATTCTGTCTGCTCTTTTAGAAACTGCACAGATGATTTATTAATTGGCATAGGTCTTGCAAAGAATGCAAATCTGCCTGAGAACGTGGGTGCTTTGAATTTCTATGTATACAGGCTGTATAGTCATTACTGCCTTCTATCGCACATGCTCGGTGTTCTCGCTTGTCGACCGCTCGATCCCAATTAGGTAGTAGGTGGAACACGCTAAGCTGAGGGAATGTGCAGAAAGAGACGGAACTTTGCTTGCAGTTGAGCTCTTTTTATCTTCCTGCATTATTTTTGTAACATGCTAGACCAAGTAGCCCTTCACCTAAAAGACCAATTAGCCGCTCTCCGGAAAAGGCAGAAGATGCAGCCAGCCAGTGTCTGCCGGTTTTTAGCACAAACAGTAGTCATTCATACTATTATTGGTTGGATTTTACAATTCGGGCATTCTCGAGGGAATATGGAGTAAACTCAACTGGCTATAGCTACACGTAGAGAACATTATCCACTTTACTGCCAGTGGTATCCCTTTTATGATAAAGGAGAACACCCAGCTTTCATCTGCAATCATAATGTCTCACAGATCTTTTTTCAATCAAGAACAGCACACCAGTAATTCTTAGCCGCTCACTCTGCAGCCTTGTAGGACTCACTAAGTTCAGAGCGATTACGCACCCGAGCCGCTTCCACTTTCTGGGAGCTATGACCGGTCGGTGATCTGCTGTATGGCTACAGTAAGTAGGAGTCACTGGTCGCATGATGACCTTCGAATTCGCTTTCAGATCTTCGAGAGTATCATTCTTTCCATCAGTGGTTCAACCGCATCTGGGTGGAGGTCAATAAGACTCATATCTCATGTTCGAGAACCATTGGATCGAAACACTGTAAAACAATAGATGCCTCTATTAGTGAGTGCAGTACAAATATCACTGCGAGTTTCCTAGACCAGAGATCCTGAAGACTTTTGTAGCAAATCGTGAACGGATATTGAATTTGAACCTGTTCCTACTACGAAGTAGCGAGACCACCTCAAGCATATTTTGAAAAAACCTTGGCATGCTCCAGCTTACTATGGTTATTGACGCTCGATGAAGTTCGAAAACAGTAAAAGTGAGAGCAAAAAAATTTGTTTGGGATTGTTGCAGGACCTATGCATCAACCTCATATCACTGGTGCAATGAGTGCTGAAGTACAAAACCACATTGTTGCCGTAATTTACAGTCGAGAAAACAGTAACGATAAAACAATTATCAATCGGTACTTCTGGAAAAGGTAGCAGCTGGAGGTAGCAGCTTCTATTGAAGCGATCTGGACGATCATGGGGCTCGTAGAAAGTGAAGCCGTCATCTCCCAGAAAATCCCGATGTTTGCATTCGGTGAATGAAGCACACCACTGTGAACAATCCTTTCTCTTGCTCCCTCCAACTACTCCATCGCGGTATGCATTTGCACGATTTTCGACTGTTCGCAAGCAAGATCTGACCAAGTTGAAAAGTGTTTTACACGTGTTCTGTTGGCAAGTGAGGTGGTTCCAGAAAAAACCGGAAAGAAAGTGCTCTACGCAATGACTATACAACTCCTCATCTTTTTAATGGTATCACCATTTGCCTAGCGCACCGTACTGCGCACCTGAATAAGTGATGCGAATTTGACAAATACTGTTATTGGATGGATAGTTACAACGCTTGATAGTGCGCAGTACCGTGCGCTAGTCAGCGGGTATCCAAAGGCACCGCGACGCATAAGGGAAAACTGAGATCTGTGAACACATGCTTTTTTTTGAAAACAAACCTTATGCTTCAGACGAGGTGATGTGTGTCGAAACTTGCATTGAAAAAACGCCGTTCGCGGTCCTATCACAAGGTGCAGCCGCAGCGCGGCGAGTCGTCCTGCAGTTCTGCAGCTGGATGAGTTGCCGGGGAAGGCAGGACGACGATCGCGGCCGGCAAATTTTAAGCTCTCCGCCCGTTTGCGGTCTACCCCGGCTAGTGACACAGTGCGGTGCGACAGAGAAAGGGGGTTTGCGGGTTTCCATTTCTTGGATTTCTCGCCGTCTTGTCTTGTTCTACTGTCACACTGCTGAGCACTAATACCTTCACATTCCATAATCTGCCGAATTTATCCATACGGATTTTTTTGAGGCTTCGCTCATAGGGGTGGAATTTGCGTCTTGTTGAATCCAGGATTCTGCGAATTGAATAGGTATCTATTGGGAGACCTGCGAAATTTGCGTTTTTGTGAGAACGCGGAATATGGGATTCCGGGATTCTGCTTGCTAGAAAAATTTAGATAGGTGTCGACCAGAAGAAGTGTTGAAATTGCGTATGTGTGGGAATGCGCAATCTGTGTCCTCGTGGAAATGCAAGACCGTAGAGTTTTCATTTCTCTAGTACTCTCATTTCACTAACTCTAGGCAGAACCAGGAAATTTATGCGTATGCAATCCTTTGCCCTTATCCCACAATTTTGCATTTCACAAAAACGCTAGTTCCGTCATTCTCCCGTACGTGCAAATATTATTTTCGGCAGATTCCACAATTTTGCAGAAACGTACACTCCACCACTGCGAACGCTGTCTTACACATAAACACTGATGGGTAACCGTGTGATGTTAGTGTTGATGGAGCAATGAGCTTCGTTTATCTACGATTAACTATCACGTATATTTACGTCAAGAGGTGCTCTATACATATACAGGGTGTCCCAGGATTATGGGGGCCTACGTTCATGTTTCTTCGGATTCCTCCACACAAGTAGTATCAGTGCTTTTCTTTCAGTTGCTGCTTAGTGAGTGCACAAGACTTTCTTCTACCAGGGTGCGTACTTGTCGGGATTAAGCTCATGATGTTTATGAAATTTCAAAACTTTTCCGAATGGACTTCGCAATCACTTGCTTCAACGGCGACACGCACCTCACCGTACTACTGTTCAATCCAAGAAATTTTCACAGCCTGATAAAGGCACA